>WAAE01024436.1:310192-348327 GCA_013400495.1 Nicator chloris
CTTCTTCTGATTTACTACTGATTGCCTTCTATCATCAAAAATATTGCTTGCCTCTTGCTCATCTAAGATATATATTCTATATATCTAGAGACATATATCATTAGTATTGGGATTGTTTATCAGAACTGCTTTTAGCATGTTCCTAAATATGCAGGCACATGCAATACTTGCTTTTATAGAGAACATTTATCAGGGAAATGAAACTGTTGTCTGTGTTTTGGGATGGGATCTTCAGGGAAGATCTGTTGGACAGTACCATGAGGTGCCCTCTCTGAAGCTGAGTTCATGGATGTTGCACTTAGCAGTTGCATTTTACAAACCTGGAAATCCCTTTCCAGGACAGAATGGTCTCTCCAGCCTGACATGGCTGATGGCAGCCTCCAATCCTCATCTGCAGAAAGCCTGTAGGGACCAGGGCCTGGAGCTGGAAATAGAACCAAGATATTCACCTCTGCCACTCAAGGTGGTGTACAAAGTGTGTGTTTATGTCAACATGCAGCCTCAAATCCCCCAGTTTGGTGCTACAACAGCTTCAGTGACATAAGCACAGTGAAAGGACTTGCCATGGACATTCAGCCTTTTTAAAAACCTTTGGAGACTTTTGTGGGTTTGGTTTGTGGTTGGAGTTTTGAGTTCCACATGTGCACCGTGGAAGCCTGTTGCCAGGAGTCGCAGTCGTTATCCTAAGGGCAGAATTGGAAAATTGCAGTGCAATCTGCAGCCCTGCTGCAGGTACAGAGACTGCAACCAGGCTGCTGCTTCTCTGGAAAAACTGGCTGGAAGATGGAAAAACAACTCCATTAGACCTCAACCATTTCTGTTCCCCAAGGAAATGAGCTCCTCTTGGTAAGACAATGACAGAATATAAGATGTATAGAAAAATCTTTAAGAGATTAGACAAGCTAAACTCTGTCACAGACTATCTTTAAAACAGGGACAAAAGTGGCAAAAATAGAAAAAAAAGAGGCTGAACTTCCAGTTACCTCTGGTGTGAGAAACAGCCAACTTAGCCAAGTCAACTGTGAACTCTCTCTGCTCTTCCACTGCTGAAAAATTCAGGCTTGTGTCAGGGATGTTTCTGGAGTGCAGTGCTTGTGCAGAGGTTTGCATTGGCAGGTAACAAAATCCCTCAGCTACAACGGGCTCCTCCTCCCGAGGCATTTTAATTTTCACAGCTCAAGTGCTCCGAGTGTGCCAAAACAATCAGGGCTTTGCATTTCATGTTCTTGCCGTATACAGCCTGGGATCTGATTGCTAATCCCTCAAGGTGGCAGTAGCTTAATTAAAGCTATGTATTGGTGAGGAGATAATTGTAATGTCCTTTGAGTGGCTGCTCCTAATTTACGCCGTGTACAGCCTGATACAGTCATCTATAATGTATCAAAGGTCCACGCTAGATTTTAATGTAAAGCTGTGTAAGATAAATGAAGAGTACACGTGGCAGGTGCTCAGTACATGCATTTAGATTAAGCCCTGCTCATTGAGGTGGTGATTAGATGAGTTATGTCAGGGAATTGTGACTGCTTCAGTGGATGAGGAAAAGGTTATTTCCAAGAGCTCATTTCAGCGGCGTAGCTGGCACATAATTCAGATATCAAACAATGAATGAGAGCAGGAAGGGTGCAGAGTGCAGATGCTCAGCCCTGTGGACAACCCACACATGCAATAGAACTTCTAGGACAGCTAAAAAGCTGTCTGAGTAATGCTCTCTCTGAATAGCTTTAAATACCTGGTAAAGATATTTAAATACCTCAGAAGTGAGCTGTTATTTGTTCAGAAATGGGGGCTCAGCCATAGTTCATTTGCTCTCCCTCTGTCTCTCTCGATGCAGGAGCACTGGGGTCAAATCCATCAGAGCAAAGGTGGGAGCACAAGGCTTGTCTTCCTCAAACAGTTTTATTAGCAAGAGAATCATTGTGTTTATCAAACTGGCAGAGCTTCTGAAAGAGATAGCTGGGACCTGCTTTTCCAGCACTGCAGCAAGATCATCCAGAACATACGCACTGATGGGTTTATTAACTCTCCAATAATTTATGAGAGCTTTTTGTCTGTGCTGTTTCTCCAACTGGGCTGGGACAAGCACTGGGTCAGAGGATTTGGTGAGCACTAATAGGCTCTGTAGACCATGGGGCTGGTGAGTGAAGGGGATGAGGCAGCTCTAGAGAACTTGAGGGCAGAGCAGAGGGCTTATAGCAAGTATTCCTAAGAGGAAAATAGGATGAAAGTGGAATGAGAGCTGTGCATGTGTAATGAGCAACTGTTTAGATCTGTTCAGCATGTATTTTTGTTTTATACCCTCAAAGAAAACAGTACAGCCTGGAAATACCAGGCTCTGGCACTCGCTGCCCTCTGTGCCTGTGAACACTCTCAGAATGTCAGGCATGTGCTGCTAGGTGTTCACAGGAACCTCTCTTGCCAGAACCTGGTTCTTGAAGGCTTTTTTTCTCTCCAGTAAGTGCTGTGAGGTGTTGCAGCCACTCTTGCTGTGTTAGACTTTTTCACCTCAATCTTTTCTCTTAAAGGTCAGTTGAGATCACAGCCCCTGTTATGCCAAGCACAGCACAAGAAAAGGCAAAGTGGGAAAAGGGTGAGATGTAATTCTGCAGGGTGACCCTCAGCAGGTAAAACTGGAACCAGGTAGTGCTGTGAGGATCCAACCTTTAAATCAAACGTACATAGGAGGGAATATGCTTCCACCTTCTTCTGGTCAGGGATGAAAACTCCCCAGAAAACATGCTGTAATAAGTTAATATTACTGAGTGTATCTATGTGTGATGAGAACCATGAAATCCTGGAGGGTCCCAGCACGTCCCTACCTTCACAGCAGCAACACCCACTCTGTCTCACACTGTGCACCCTATTAAACCTCACAAGCAAGACAAATACCCTGTGACAAGTGACCAATTGTCCATGTCTTGCTCCAACCTCACAAAACAGAAGGCTCCCCTCAGCCAAGGCTCCTGCAGGGAACGCTTGTGTTATCTCTTCCTGTTACACCAAGGCTTAGCAAAGCGTGCCATAAAAGACATAACATTCAATTGACCTTTTGCTTATCTATAAACGTAAAATGAGCTGCAGAGACCCCGATTCACCGAGGAGCCATTTCTGAGGAATTTATTTCCTTTTGCCGGCCGTAAAATTAAATTGCTCCGCACAAAGAATCGGCTCAAAAAGTAGAGCTGCTCGCCTCAAATAAGATTATTATGAAGGAGATGTTTTTCCCTGGGCAATCACAGCCAGCCAATGTGTTATCACATTTTTATCTTGTCAAATTGCTAGGCACTGATTAGTGTTCAGGGAGATTTTGTGTGTTAAGCTGGCCTTCTGTAACCTCCTAGGGCCTGAGTACCTAAAAGTGGCTGGATTCAGGGATTGACTTCTGTTCTTTGAAGGATGGGTTATTCTTTTTCCCTCTGTCCTACTTTTAAGCCAGATTTGCAGAGCAAATCTTTACACAAAGCATTCAAAGAATAAAAAAGTAATTCTTACATGTCATATCAGTCTGTTTGGACAATGCCAGGCTAAACTGTTCTGAAAGGCAATGGGAGGATCAGGCAATAAGTCAGGATTTATCCAGCCCCTTTCTCTTTATGGAGCCCAGGACAATGAGGCTGGCTATCAATCTTGCAAGGATTGTAACTGGAGAATTTGGTTCACTCACTACCAACCTTTCATTCTGCTTTTTCAATGAAATTCAAAGTGGAAAACCCTCCTTCTAATGACAAATACTCCCCCTAAACGGATAAACCCCAGCCCTCTGTGTATTGGCCCTCTATGATTAGAAGTCAGGTATTATCAGGATTAGGTTTTTTGTGTTCATTTGTGTCCTGATGTGTCATGTACCGATGGAGATGCTGGCCAGGGGGCTGGTGGATCCTAGAGTCAGGGAATGGCTTCTCTTTTTGGTCCTGTTATGGTGCTGCTCTCTTTCCCCTTGCACTCCCAGCACTTCAGCCAGACCAGAGGCAGCCTGAGGCTTTCTGCAGGTCAGGTTTTCCTCCCAGATGCACATTGTCACACGAACACCACATCCAGCATCTCACTGTGAGGGACAACTCGTCACATCCTGGTGGCTGCTCCTCTGATGAGCAAAGGGAAATGCAAGAACTGGGGAGGAGAGGTGGTGTGTTTGCCTTGGGAGCCAACGTGCTTTGGTGCAGCTCTGCGTGGGGTCTCTTCTCCCTCCTATCGTGACAGTGAAGCACTAAATGAAATGTATTTACTTTAGATCTGATCAGGCAGTCGCTTTGTGCTATTTATTGTTTGCAAATGTATTGGGAGTTTAAATCACTATGTAATGGTGATTAATCTACTATACTGTGAAAGTTCAAAATAGCCTCCTCTGTTTCCACATGTTAGTAATTAGGAAAGAGTGGATTAGTAAAATCTGCATGAAATGTGTGTTTAGAACCATGATTTTAAATTGTCCCACTTGGTTTCTCAGTTCCTACATATCTATTTCAGGATAAATAGTGCAAACCTAATTTCTTGTTCAATGGCCCTTGAAACTACAGACTATATATAAAAAAAAATATATATAAATACATAGAGATATATAGATATAAAGTACATACCTACATACATATATAGATATGTATGTATTTGGGTGTGTAGAAATATATGTAAAATTCAGATCTACTTCTAAAGGGACTGAGTTTCCTCATTCTCTCCAAGATGGGCATTTTGGAAAGCCCCATGCTGGAGCCAGGAGGGACCTGGGTGCTCTGGAATGAGCCTTTGACAAGCATTTGGGGAGCTGGCTGTGATTTTAACAACTGGTTTGACTACACTGCCTCCAACAGATCTGAATGAGGGGCCTATATTTGGCAGGAAGGCTTTATAGTGGCATGGTTTAACCTGGTGAGATGCTGAAGTAATTTTCCTATTAGGAATCTGGCTTGGCTTTGCTTTGCATGAGTACAGCATGCCTGCAGTTGGGGTTTCTGATGGGAGTGTTCTTAATATAGAACAAAGCTCATGCAGATCGATGTCTCCTCAGTTAACCACTTATTTTTATCAGAGTGATGCTGAAAGAGCAGGTCTCGATGCTTTTAAATCACTCCAGAGTTCACACTGAAGAAATAAAATCGGTCTCTAAACGAAAGGTGACTAAAAGATCTCTGTTTGCTGCTGAACAGTCACCTCAGTGGGTATTGAAGAGGGAACTGTGATCAGCTGGTAGTTTCCTTAACCTTTGTGTCACTCCTGCTCATGCATATGCAGCTCCAAAGGGATCAAAAAGAGCTCCAAGTCCTTTGCACAAGGATTCTTTTGCTCCCCTCTGTGTTGATGGATCTGAAAGTGGCACAGAGCTGTGCAAATGGACTGTGATAGACCGAGGATCCGGGCTGGGGTGACCACAAATCCCCTCCTTTCCTGCCTTCGCCTCTCCCCCCGCTCCCCTCCTGTGGTAAATAGCCTCTAAAACAAACACACATTTTTAAGCATTATGTCACTTCTGGGCAGCAGCCAGGGGATAAGATTAGCACCATTGTCATCAGAAAGAGCAAGGGCTGTCTCTTTGATGAATTATATTGGATCCTCAGGATTTGTTATTTTTTTTTTTTATTTAATGTGCCCGTGTGTTTTTGGATATGAATGTCCCCAGATAGCCTCAGGATGGGGGGCCAGGGGAAGGAGAGGGGTGAAGAGAGAGTGATAAGGGAGCTTTGCTGTCAGCCCAATTTCTCACGTCTTCATCTTTGTGAGGAACAAACCCCAAGGTATGAAACACAGGCCCCTTGCCCAGCTGGGACACTCTTGTACCCTCTGTGCCACAAGAAAGACCCAAACATATTGAACAGTTAACATCACTTGGCTCTCCACTCTTTTCTCTCCCCTTGTGAATATTTCATCCTTATTTAGCTGCCTGGCTCTCTGGAATACCAAAGGTAATGTCAGTCCTGACAAACTGGGAATCATGACATTTTGAGCTGGGCAGCTGCTGGTGAGTGGCCATATGAGCCCAAGGTGCCTGAAGCCTCAAATCTTTTCTTTCTCCCTTTGTCTGGTTTTCCTCTGTCCTCCTCTTTCCAGCCTCTGCTGCAACCCCTGGGATAGAGGCTGCCCATTTTGTGTTCTCTGTTTTCACAGCACCTACTGCCATTTCTCACAGCTGGGGGATCTCAGATTTGGAGCAAGCAAGTAATGGCATTCACATATCCAGAGACTTCCTCTTACAAATGTCCTGATGCCCCTTCAAAAGGGAGTAGGGAAAACAAATGAAAACAAATTCTATTTTTTTGAGGTAGAAGTCAACTGTAGCTGAACTTGGTGTTTATTTTTTTTTGTCCTCTGCAGACTCTTACTTTCAAAAGAAATAATGTGTTTTAAGTTGGGGAAACACCACAACCCCCCCAAACACAATCCAACAAAGAAATAATTTTTTTTCTTGGGCTCTATTTTAGTTGTCAATTTCATTGCTCAATCCCATGAAATGTGAAGCAAAGACAAATGCTGTCACTAGGAACAGCATGAGATTGCTTTGTAATCTTAACCCCCTGTACCCTTCAGATGCAGCATCTGTGGCTTCACCCCGTGTGATTCATTAAAGAGATTATGTATTAAAACAGACATGCTTTCTATTACCTGAGAAGCAGGGAGCATCCTCATCACTGTGCCCTGATGGCAGCCTATGCTGATTTCACAATTTCTTTCTCCCCATCAATTGTGCCCACTTGATATCACTTACCTGGGGCTGGGGACAAGGATCCTTATTTCCACCTGCATTTATATAATGCCCAGTGCAATGGGGTGCTGTTCATGGTGCCAGAACTACAGCACAGGAAAAATCCCATCAGAAAAATCCCATCCAAAGTTAAATTTGAGATAGTAGCCTTTCCTCAGCATAATTTCTTCAGTATAACCCCTGCGTTTGCTGATATAGAAATTACCAATTCCCAGTGTTACTGGAGCTAGAGTGAAAATCTGCCTGGCTCTAATGAAACAATTTCCTTCTTTTCTCTCAATAGGGGAGCTCATAAGCTGTTCTTCTATTAAAAGGGGCTGTGTTTTTTGGAAAAGGGAGAATACTTTCCCTTAAAGCATTGAGGATGAACACGCAGCACGTGGTAGCACTGGGATCACTGCAGTCTTCTCATTGTGTGACCATCCACCTGGGTCTCTTCATTCTCTCTTTCCAATTTATTTCCTTACATAATAATGACCCAGAGGAGGGTCATCACTTTGCAAACACCATTTGGCTGAATTTTGATGAGGGATTTGAATCACTCTGACAAATGGGAGCCTTCTGCATGGCTGGTTCTAGAGGTGGGGGAATGAGAAACCTCTCACTGAGCCTGGCCTGTGCTTTGTCCTGAAGGTCTTTATATGTCCTGAAGGCCTTTAAACCTGAGCACACACATGCATGAAGGCTTTAGCAATATTAAGGTTGGATGATGAAGGGGAGGGCTCCAGGGAATAGTAGCATTCAGCATAGGGAAGTTCAGATAATTCCAGCAATTACAAGCAGACAATGGATTCATTTTTGTTCCTTCTCCCCTCTCCCTCTCCTTGTTGATCACCTTCTTTCCTATCTTGTACCCACCTCCTCATGCACCTGGGGTATTTGGGCTGGTGGAGGTAGCTGGGTTATAGTTGCAAGGTGCTATTTGTGCTTCCCAGGGCTTTTGAAAGGGCTGTGAAAAGCCAGGAGGTAATTTTACCTTCTGCTGGAGGTTGGTCAAGCCCCAGGTGAGCTGGTGGTGGGCTGGCAGTGGTGTTTTGAATCTGGTACTACCCAATAACACCTTGAGTGATCAGAGTGTCTGGCTCTGTGCTGTTGGTGACCTCTCAGGCCACTTGGGATCGCCCAGTTCCAAAATGCAGCAGGAAAATTTCTTATCTAAAAGTTGGAGGGATTAAAAGTGCTGCTACAGAAGCAATTAGTACTACCTCGTGTCTTTTTATCAACTGTGTCAGATGTGTCCTACCTTTGTTCTGGAAATGAAGACCACCTGGGAATCCTGATGCTAAATGACATTGCCAGTTTATGACCTTCCAGCCCTGAACTTGTGTGCATTCTCACCAGGCTCTCAGCACGCTGGACTCCTATCAGTATCCTGGGATGTGTTTTAAATTAGTGCCTGAGGGGGGAATGGGACTGAGTCGTGCACCACATGCCCAACTCGGCTGAACTTTCTTTTTATGCTTTTTATTAAAGTTGTATATCATCAGGAGAGTGTGAAAGTCACATTAGAGAAGGGAAATCATCTCCCCAGCACTCTGGCTTGTCAGGCTATTTTGCATAATAACTTACGGAAATGAACTGGCCACTTCTGCTACTCGAGGACAGGCTGGGAGAGCAAGAGCCTTCAGAGGGTTTTATCACAAAACAGCCTGATGTGGCACATCTGGTTTGTTTTAAGCATCTCTGTGTATTGGGAAGAGAGCAGCAGGGGATGGGGCGGGATTGCTTTATTTGAAATCTTTTGAGTCAACTGTTTATGATGAGAACAATGGTCTTGGGAAAACTGCAACCAGGCTACAGAGCAGCTGAGCACTTGAGCCACTGATGTGGAAATTTCAGTTTCTTCACCTGCTTTACTTCCCTGCTGTCTCCAAAGAGCAGGTCCATGTGAATGCTGCTGTGGAGGTGGGATTTACCTTGTGGAATACCCTGAAGAAGGCTGAAATTCAAGTCAGCTCCCTTTGCTCCAGCACAGTCTCTCATTAAGCATCCCTCTATGTGCAAAATCCAGCTGTCAAAATCATAGCTAATGATATAATTATTCAACTATTGCCAGGGCTTGCTTGGTAATTTGGTGTACTTGTGGTGAGCAGAACATGGATGCAGGATACTTCTATGGGGCAGGAGTCAGGGAAGTTCTGGGGATTTACTGCACCTGTGGCTTGGCCCAAGACTTCTCAAATTGCAATGCACAAGGTTCCCATTTGTAGCTTGAATTACACACCTGCCCTGGCACACGTTCAGGGAAAGACATTACTTTAGTCACCACCCATATGTTTCTTGGCCTTAAATTGAAGAATGAAGTAGTGAAGGAGAGTAAAGCAATAAATGACTCTGGATAGAAAAGTGCTCCTTGCTCCTCAGTCCTGGAGCAACACCCCAAACACTGGGCAAACCTTCTGGGTGTGCAATTACAAAAATACAGTTTTAGTCTCTGTGTCAATAGGCTCATCAGAAATCTTTCAGAATTGTTTGGCTCTTCCCTGAGAGCACAGATTTAATACTGCCAAAAATCAAGTGCAATGTAAATTTATTTTGCACATAATCAAACAACAAGCAGGGACAATTTCCCCACCAGACTAAATGCATTAGATTCTCCTTCAGTGTCCAAAGTCTCTCTGCTCTTACCAGCTGTTGTGTTTTTTTCATGACACAGCCTTACAAACTGCTATTTTACTTTGGAGATCTTAAGGAAAGAAAACAATTAATTACACCTCAGAGCTAATTGGAATCAATACTTAGTGTTTTTAGCTCTCAGTTAATTGCCAAATGATGTATCACTAGTTTGATGATGAAAAATAGATGGATATCTCAGGTTCTTCCTCTAGGGTGTCATTCTGTTGACGTAGTAGCTGGCTCCAATGTTTCTCTTTTCCTCCTGCCTGCCCCTCTGTGTTCTAATTCTCTTGCTTTAATGCCATGTCAAATGTTTGATAATTTAATTATCAAAATATAGTGGTAAGTTATAAAAACTGCAAGGCATAAGATGGTATTTATTTATTGGAAGATATAAAGAGTTTTAAAGCGGACCCTTAGAAAATGTTTCATGTTATTGTCCTCTTCTGTTTCAGCTGATCAAGCATTTGTTTCATTTCTAGTCCATGGAGGAGAGGGAAATATATCTTTATTTGGTTCTCATGGAATCACCCAGGAGTGTCTGCAGTAATTGAGTGCCTTAAATTGCAGCTGGGTGCTCTCCTGAGGGTTTCAGAGATGCACGGGGAGGTCAGATCCTGAGTACTTGTTGATGTCCCACCGATTTCCTCGAATAAAACTTCTCCCCCAACCTTCTAAAACTTGTAAATGCTAAAGGAGTTATGTGAGCACCTCCAGCTCCTGTTCCTGAGGGTCACCCCCACACAACCTGTGTGCCAAGCCGCAAGCTCTCCAGCAGACAAACAGCAGCACAATCTTTCTCCAGCCAGCTCACGCCGTGCCGTAACACACCTCGATATTCCCGTGCACTCAGCAGGGCTGACTCACCCAGCACAAACTTCTTCCACCAACAAACACCAATAACCAGGTGCCAAGTGTTAACTGCTGCCCTTGCTCGTGGCAACGTGGACAGCCAGGCTGAGAACCAAGAGTGGCTCTGGCCAGTGGAGGTGCCCAGCGGGTCTGGCTAAAGGAAATCTGTTGGTGTTAATATTATATAGAAATTAACTCTTAGGCACATTCTGGTAGTACATTGACACCCACCACTTCTATTTGTGGTATCCAGCATTATTTCACGGTTGGATTAGTTGTTTCATAAGCATGGTAGGGTCTCTAGAAAATGTTTTGTCATTTCCTTTCCACTCAGCTTCTTCCCAGAGAAACAAGCATGCACAGAGCCCTGTTTATGATACCCACATTAATAATCAAAAGTGTGTGTGTAGGTGTGAGGATTGCAAATAAACACATCTTAAAACAAGATCTATCTCCCTTCCCTGAACTGGCATGCTCCCACATGAACTCAATTGTAAAATTCCTTCATGCTGAATTTGGATGTTTTTCATGTATGAAAGCTGATGACCTCACAAACCCTCCACGTGGAGTTAGGGGAGTACTAAAACCCTCCAAATATTTGGTGATGGTGTGAGCACTGAGCAGGACCCAATCCATGGGAAAGGCAGACATGGAATGGACTCTCTGCTTGCGTGCTGGCTTTCCTTGTGATGTCTAAAGATGGCTATAAATGAGTATGAGGAGCAATGTTTTTCTGTATCTGTTCTCAATTTTTCTTTCTGCAGCTGGCAGCCCCTGTGCATGGCCAGTTGCTCTGTTTTCTGTCTCTACAGTCCTGCTGTTTCTCTCAGATGGCTGTGTGAGGGTGTTTTTAGACAAGTCCTTGAGAAACAAGGATGAAACTTAGGGAAGAGCAAGCAGTGAGGTGCTCCCTCTAGTTCACCTGTTTTCATGATGCTGTGGCCCAGGACAGCATCACCTTTTCAGTCAAGAAGCACAGAAAAAGCTGGAAGCAAATGTTATCAGTGCTGGTTGGGGACTGACTCCAGGGTGTAAGGGTACACTTGGGAGAAGGGTTCAGCTAAGAACTCTGCATTGTGTTGTATTGTTCTGCTTCTTGTGGAGCTCTCATCACTGCTGTGAAACTTTCTTGGTTGGTTGACCCCCGTGGCAAAGGGACATCTTTAGGTGACCCCTTGTCAGTGCTGGCAATGAGCAGTGGCTGGGTCTAATATTCAGGTTTTCAGTACATGTTTTCTTCCTTGAGTCAGTTGAAACACTTGTAACTTTTTTTTTTTAATAGAAAAATTGAATTTCTCATTGAAAAAAGCAGACCTCTAGAATATCCAGTTCTACGTACTGTAAATAAGGACTCAAATCTGAATACTGTTGGATAAAAACAAAATCAAGATTAAAAAAAAGCTCTTCCTCTCTTTCTTTTCCCTAGCAATAATAAAAAGATATTAAAAAAAGAGATAAATTTAAAATAATGTGTTTTCTGGGGAGAAAATAGAATAGATGGATGACTTTCAGCCTAATTTAGTAACTGTCACTCAAGATACAACTTGGAAAGAACTTTCTGAAGCTGGAAAGTTATTCTAATGACATTTGTGACTGGGAAAGCATATGATTTTCTTTTGTGCTTTCATGAATATTCTCTATTACATGAGACAGCTTAAAAACTGAAGAAATACTTTATCAGTTGTTCTGCCATTCCTTTAATGCAAACCAAGCTCCTCTTGTGAAATGAAAAAGCAAACTTGCCACTGAAGGACTCTGGGCTTTTTCTGACCTGTCTGAGGCAAAGCTGAATGTGGTAGCTCTCCTCTGTGCATCCACACAGTTAAACCTGAGGCAGCACACATCTGGGAGAAGGGAGATGTGTTTCTGGGGGTGAATGTAAAACATTTCCCCATGTTTTATTCCTTTTTGCAGGAGTTACAGAGCAGGGTGTGATTGTGTGTAAGCAACTCGGACAAAGCAAATGAAAGGAAGAGCAAACAAAGAGGAGGAGGTGGGGGAATTCATCAGGGGGTTTGCTTGCAGCCTGAGAGAGCTGCTAGCACAGGTCTAAGAGATGAAATAAGATTTAGCATAAGAGGAACCTGTCTCTCAATTGTATCCAAGCCCCTCAGGAGACTCAAAGGCACAGGAATCTGCACATGGGTCTCTACATCTGGAAGAGAACATGGGGTGATGAATTATTCATGGATTATCTACTTGTGCTCAGGAATTTCTCTTTATTCATAGATCAGGAGCAGCAAAAGAAAAAAAAAGGGATAAAAACTTGTATCACACCTGCCTTTTAATTTAGAAAGGCATTGCTTGTAGGGCTGTGGGCAAAGCCATCTGGACACCATGGCAGGGTTTGCAGGTCTTGAATCATGGCAGGCTTTATTCCATTCTTTAGGCAATCTGAAATAGGGCAGAGGACATCTCTGCGAAAAAGACAAATGTCTGGTAATTAAAAAATAGCCCCACTATTTTCTAAACATTTTTAAATTATGTGCAGCTTCATCAAGTCTGCATAGAACTGAAAAAGGGTTGTGAAAGATGCAATCACAGGGCTCTCCAGGAATTGCCAGTGCCTTTGCTTTAATTTGGAGTTGGATTAATCTTGGTCTTCCAGGCTGATAAATGTAAAAAGTCCTTTGAGAAATCAACTGATTGTTTAGTATCCTTTGCAACATCTTAATGTGGATGAGAGGGGAAGATTTGTGTTGACTAAAAGAGAGTTGGCTGTAAGGGAAGAGGGCAAGGAATTCTTTTCCATGTTCTTGCTAAAATAATCCCCAGTGCAATGGACTTCTTGCAAAAACACTCTCTACCCTTCCCAGCTGATTGGTATGCCCATGGAGCCAAACTCATCCAAACCTGATCCTCTGAAAAGAATGTTTTAACACATTTTTACTTGGGAATGGAGGGCCCAAAGGTCCCATGTGGCCTGAGGAAAAGGCCCTTCCAGAACCATGTGTTTTAATAATGAGGAATTTTGGAGACTGACGTGTGCTGGCCAGTTTGTGGCCAGTTATGTCTCCTGTGCTGTTGCACAGATTTGTCTGTTAGCTCAGCAGCCCTTCTCCTTTGCCAGTGCTTCTTCCCTCCTGCCCTCTCTCCTACACTGCATTAATAGACAGCAACCTCGTTACTCAATCTGCCTGGGGACACACTCTTCAGTTTTCTATTTCTTCACTGGCAGAAGGAATTGTGCTTTAACTTCCAAAGATATGGAGCTGCTGTTCAGTCTAGAAGAGTTTTTCCAATGAGCAAAGACTCTTATAAAGTCAGGCTGCAGATATGCTGATTGTGTTTTTCTGAGGCATATTGATGGCGTGGTTAGAAACAACAGCTTTTATTTTATGTTAACAGCTTCTGGGCTCATACAAGGGCATGACACAAACAGTTCTTAGCTGAAACCAGACACACTGGGTTAGAATAAACAGTTTAAATGTTCACTAGCCAGAGCCCCATCTTTGGTTAGCAGCTGGGAAAAAGTATAAGACTAAATGAGCTATTGGACCTGAATTTGTGCCTTGTGATGGTGCTTCCCTTGGATTGCCTGCTCACTTCCCAAATCCCTGTGAAACCTAATGCAGAAAACGTTTTGCTTTTTAGCAGGGCAAGGTGTGACACAGGCTCCTCAAGGAGTCTGTGGTTCACATTACCTCCCCTCTAAAACTTCTGGCACATGTCTATATTCATGTTTTCATCCCTGATGGTGCTCCCTTCATCTCTGTGTGAAAGGCAGAGCTGTGAGAGGCTGATTTTCCATTGTGGATGTAACATAACTCTACAAGGTCAGGCTTGGGCAAGAATATACACCCATGTGTGTTCAAACCCTGCCTGTCTTGGAGGACGGTGTCTTTTGGAGGGAAGTGACCTCATCTCGGACTTCAGGCAGCACAAAACCCTTTCCAAACATCACCAATGACCTGCAGTGTCCAGCAGAGGGAAGCTTTGCTGGCTGGTTGGACATCACCTGGCCTGGTGGTTCTCCTTGTCCTTAGGGTAGTCAGGCAGGTGATGGTAAGAGAAAACTGCAGTGCCTCTTTCTGATGGACAAGCTGACAGATATTTCTGGGGGCACTTTGACAGAATGCAGCAGGGCTGGCAATGACCCCAAATACTACCAAATACTACCCCTACACACTTCCCCAACTGGGGAAATCAGCTTTAGGCTGGGAAAGTCACAGCCATGTTATATAGCCCCTAAAGAGATCTTGTGGATTCAGTGGGCAGTCAAGGGGAAGGAAGGCAGATGTTCAGTCTTACCTTGCAGCACAAACCATCCTGGGCTTTGTTAAATTAACTGGCAAAGGCTGATCTGCCTCAGCCGATGTCAAAGTGCAGATTGGATTTTCTGAATGTTTCTGCTCTCAGCACAAATCAAAAGCACCGTTCCATGCCAATGCTCTCAGTAAAAGTGACACTTTAAAAGGTCATGGCTGTGGAGTTTGTGTTGGTTTCAATTTTTCAGTCTTGTAAAATTGTTGCATTCTTCCCTTCTCCCTGCTAGACAGGCTATGGATTTGTTATTCCTTTTATTCCTTTTCTTTTTTTGTCAATCAGTTCCTAATAAGGCACTGAAAAAATCCAAAGCAGATGGCTGAGCAACAGCCATTTTTGGTTCTGTTTGAACTCTGGGATTTCCATCTTTACTCTTTACCCTGGTTAAGAAGAAAATCCTTGAGCTTTGCATTCATTGGGAACTGGATTTTATAGTGCTTATAACAGGTACTACTTTTTCTGGTAGAGACTAGAGATCCAGACTAGGAGTAAAAGTACA
The DNA here is from genome assembly GCA_013400495.1 of Nicator chloris. NCBI lineage: Eukaryota > Metazoa > Chordata > Aves > Passeriformes > Pycnonotidae > Nicator > Nicator chloris. Next base: position 325,114 of record WAAE01024436.1, read on the forward strand.
GTGATTTCAGGATCGGGACTGGGGCTTGTTTTTTACTTATTCTCACGTGTTGAAATGTGCAGGAAAAATGCCTTGGTTTTCCTCGTTGTTGGCACTTGCTTTTCAAGGGAAGTTTGTTCCTGCAGGAATCCTTCCCTGGGTGTCAGATGAAAAACCAGGCACTGCTGGAAAAGGAGGACATTTGAGTTCAGGAGGGGTATCATTAATGCACACCAGTTGTTTTGCTGTTGGGTAGGTCAAGGAAAGACATGACTCAAGGAAGAGTTGGTTTATTCTCTGCTTTGGAATCGTTGCTCTACTGAGGGAGAGTTATGTGCTTCACTGTGGCTTTTCTTGCAGGGGAGCAAAGGCTGGGCTTGTTGCTTGAGATGCAGGTCATGTTTTTTCCTGTCCTTTCCATCTCTGAACCGCTTTTCCTGGGACCTGCACTCTCAATTAAGTTCAGAACCATAAGCGGATGAAAAATGCTCTGCGAAAGGGCTGTGTCCCTTCTTACTTCTCCTCATGCTCCAAGGCACAAAAATAGCAAAATGGAGAGTTAATACATCAAAACCAGAGGGAAGGAGGGCAGCAAGATCACGTTCCAAGGAGATCTGAGTGTGGCTGATGCTCCTCTCCCTGCTGTCTCCGTGTGTTTGTGCCGTTGGTCAAACACAGTAGACATTGGTCAAACCTGGTAGACAAACAGGTTGGTCAGCACGAGCCAGAGCAACTGACCTCAAATCCAAGGCCAAATTAAGCTAAGAGGTCTTTGCTCTCTGGAACCCTAAATAATGTCAGGTTTCCAGATCAAAAGTGAAGTGTAAAGGAAGGCCAGAACAACAGTATTAAGAAGCCAAAATTTCCTTCTTGTTGGTTGTGGCTAATCCAAGGTGGACTGAGCTGGGTTCAGTTTGCCAAAAGCTTTTATCCCCAGCTGCAAAGCACTGGCCAAGCACCAGTGGGACGAAGATTCTAATTTCACTTTTAAAAGTAGGGGTAACACATAGGAAGACATCCTTTGACCTCACAAAGGATTGATGAGGGCCAGGGAGGCAGCACCTGCCATAACTTCATTATGATGAGAGCTGGGAAGGACCATTGTGACATTTTTGAGACTCAAAAGTGGGTCAGATTCCTTTTCCTTTGAGGAAGGATTAGAAGTTGAATTTCTTGAATTTCTAAATACACCGGGCCAAAGGATGAACTGAAACAGGTCTTCCCTGATAATTTTAATAGTAAACTAAAGAAAGCATAAAGGCAAAATATTACTGAGTCCTTGTAGCAAGCCATGCAGAAAGTGTCAAACACTGAAGCATTTGAAAAGGTGAAGCAAGTTAATAGCTGCTTTTCTGCACATGCTTGGTTGTTCCTGAGCAATACTGGGCATGAGTATTGTTTTGTTACTTACCTTTTTACCCTTAACCTGAGAAAGTGCAGGTTTGGCTATGTGCTTCACCTGTTTATAGAGCACTAATTCAACCCTCCTTACTCTATCCTCGGGAAACACCCGTTGGTTGAGTGCTGAAAGAGGTGAAAAGAAAGCTGTGTTTAGTGTTTTGCCAGGGTGTTTCTTCCCCCCCAATCCATTCTGCAGTTGATTTGTTTGTGCAGGCCTTGGCTGGTGTTTGTGTGGAGGTGGAAGGTAAAGCCTGCAGTCAGTGGTTGGACCCTCCAGCACTGAAGTGACTCCTGTGCTGGGTTGTTTTGCTGTTTGCTGTTCTCTGGTGGTAAAGCACATGTCGGGGACAGGGTAAATCTGCAGCAAAGGTTTGGCTCTCACTAGTGTCAAGCTGAGCTGAGCGTGACTGGCTTTTGTCTCCTAGTGCAGGGATGTCAAAAAACTTCCCTGCACACTGGCAAGGGGGTTGTTTTGGTTTCTTTCTTTTTCCCATTTATCTTTTTTTTTTTTTTCCCTGCCAGATTTTGTTCGTTGTGGAGGAATCACTGAGGCTTGATTGCTTGGGCTGCTCTGAGCCCCTTCCTGAGAGATTAGTGGGAGCTTTCACAAGCTGTTCCCAGGGTAATATTTTGGGTGCCACACTGTGATTTGCCTCAGTGGTCCAAACTGTGCAGCTTGTAATTGATGAGAAGGCTGTGCAAGGAACACTGGCTGATCGAAAGGCTGCTGGTAAACAGTGATCTCACAGAAGTATTTATTTATTTATATGCCTGGAGTGATGCAATTCTTAACAGCAAGGCCCAGATTACACATTTTAGGTGGGGAAGAAAGCTGGGTTTGGATTGAAAATTCCCTGATGGAGCTGAAGTGACAGAGGCAATTTGTCTGATTCCCAGGCAGCCTGTGCTTATGCAGCCTCTCTGCACTTACTTTGAGAAGGCAGAGTTAAAACTGCAGGAACCTGAAATAATGAATGGGTATTATTAATTTGGTCAAGTCCTTGAGAATGCAGCACTGATCTGAGATTAAAAAAAAAAAATAAAAAAGGAAAGGAACAGAAAATAAAAAGAAAAAACATTTTAATATGTTGGCAAGGGAAAGATAAATCTGCAGAGAGGATATATTTAGCTCATATTCTCTGCATCAGGGCCTTCTCAGATTTTGAATCTTAATGTCTGCTTCACCAAAGAGGATAGCATCCTGCAAAGCTGGATTGCAGGAAAGCAACGCTCCTCCTCACTGCCAGACTATTATCACAGATGATGTTAAAAAAGAAACCACTGATTCATCTGCAGTGACTGCCAGGAACTCATGCAAGCCCCACAAATCAGGCTGCTGGGCAGACTGCTCTTCCAAAAGCAGCTATTACAGGTGTCGGCTGTGTTCCTGCTCCCCGAGTTAAGAATCGATTGGGAAATGGCAAAGAATATTCAATGCTTTCAAGAGTTGCTTTCTGATTAATTTCTCTCTGAATCCAGCTGTCTCTCTGGAGTCTTGCTTTTAAACTTACGATGTATATTTATTTTTATAATCTGCTTTTCACCTGAAAAGAATAATAATCCCCATTTATTTTAAGCTTGGCTGAACATGCACTGGATTCAGAAATTAATTTCTCCCTGCTCTTAGCAGTTAAGCTTTGAAGGATAGATCCTCAGCTGCTGTAAATTGTTTAGCTTCACTGAAGGGTATTGCCTGGTGTCTTTAACCTCTGGAAGCAAATCTCAGCTTAGAAACCATACGAAAATTGATTTTACTTGTCATGTCATTATCTTCATTTGGGTAAATGGTATAACTGATGAACTTTCAACTCAGTCCTGTGAGGCTCTGAGTTTACCCAGGGACAGGGTGAGCCTCTGCCAGTGAAGTGTTTTAGAGCCAAGGTGAGGGTGCTCAGCATCCTCCAGGGCAATAAATACTTTGTACCTCACCTTTTGGGCTCTGCTCAGGCACTGTTACAATTCTACCAGACTCAAACCTTCGAATCTCAGACATCCACCTTGCAAAACTCAGGGGCTGAAGTTTAAAGTTCTGAGATGATTGAAAGATAACCCCTGGACTAGCTTGCATTTCATTTTCTGGCCCTGAAGCCTGGAGGGATGTTCTGATAACAATTAGAACGATTTTTAATTTATCAGTTCAGATTGTTACCTAGGCTCTCAACTCCATCAAACTTTGTGTGAAGCAGTAAGAGCCCTTTTCAGAATTTAGCTCTGTGTTTGTTGATTTGAAAGAGGACAGTCCTCAGACAGCAGTTTGGGACTGAGCTTCTCCTGCAGGTCTATGGAGCAAAGAGTGCACTGAAACCTTTGCCAGGGTATTTGCTCCAGACCAGGCACTAATCTGTGGGCTGATATAACCTTTGCAATTGGCAACGTCTCCCTTGATAAAGGAAGAGCCTCTAAAGTTGGATTTGAAAGCCATTTAATAAACCAAGACTAAGAAAAAATTAAATCCAGCAGATTTTACAACGTTGAAGGGGTTTTTTTCTGGTCTGGCAGCAGCAAATGTGGGACAAGGCTCAGAGCTCTCAAGGCTGCTTCTGTAACCTGTGAAATCATAAAGACTACATTGGGAAGGACTTTGCCAGGGTGTTTTTGCTCCATCCCTCTGGCTGCAGGCAGGATGTCGAACCTGCTGTTAGGAACTGCCGATGATGATGGTTCCATACCCTCCTCTGGCAATTTATTTTAGTGCTTTAACTGGCCCTGCAGGTCACACGCTCACCCCGGCCTTAAATCACGGTGCTGCCGGTGATGGGCCCTGAGGAAGCATTTGGTGCAGGAAAGTATCACACAGTCTGGCATGTTATTGCAAAATCCTGCAGACAAATGGATAAATTGGCATCTCTGCCTAGCTCTGCCAGCTCTGGAGTTAAGGAGCTGGCCTTGCCTGCCCAGCATATTGCAGGGTAATTTATTAACATCTAATGGACTCTCTCATTTCTTTCTGTCTCCTTGTGAAAAGCAAAGGGTATTTCCCTCCCTTCCCCTTCCTCCACCCGTTCTCTGAAATGCTAAAGCATCTGGCTGCCTCCAAGCAAGGACAAACTACAAACACCTGAGTGCTGGGGGTTTTTTCTCCTCCCCTCTCCTTCCTGAGCTCTGCAGCTGCAGGACAGAGCGTTCTGAGGCTGTGAATGGCACCTTCTCCCCGTGGCTGCCCTTGGATCAGAAACAGCCTCTGGCTCTCGCCGCTTGATTTAGAGGCTCCTTACTCTGGTGCTGACCTGATTACCTCATGATGAAATGATGTGGGGCCATGACACCGAGGCATGATGTCATGGGCCTTGACTTGTCACCAGGAGAAATACAAGCTTCCTGGTGCTGGGACTGTATTACAAGGTGATTTTTGTTCCCTGCACGCTGATTTAAGGGGAGGTAGGGCACTTAGCCCATTCGTTCCTCCCCACTGAGACCACCACGACCACTGATTCTGCTGGGAGCCTCGGTGCAATGTGGGCATTGGCAGCAGCACAGCCATTGGGGTGGGAGGTCTGGATGTGCCCTAAATGAAGGTGCTGGCCATGGGGCTGGGGCTCTGTGCACAAAGCCCCTCTCAGCCAGCAGCTCTGTGCTGCTCCCAGAGTCCTGATTAGATTGAAGCCTGAAGTCTCTGGATGTCATCCCATACCTTTATTTGAAATGATTTATCATGCCATCCAAACCAATCCCTGCAGAGAGATGTTATGAGGTTTTGTTTAAAGGGCTGTACACACCCTGTCCAGTGCAGTAAATGTTCTTGCCTACTTAGAAACCAACCTTAGGGTTCTTTTCCTGCCTTTTCCTGCACACCAGCCATGCTCTCAGTGGAGAGCAGTCTGACAGGTCTTTGTCTCCTCAGATGGACATCTCTGGGGATAATGATTTTATCTCTCTTAGCCCCACCCCTGATGAAAAGCTTGCTGTGCTCCCTCCTGCTCAGAACCTGAATTTGGCTCCATTAGGGATCACACCAAAATCCTCGAGTTCAGAATTCTGGGTTCAAGGCAAGGGGGGTGCAATTGTACGTGGAGACACCAAGAGCCATCTCTGACACAAAATACTCTGCTATAATTTATGTCTGGTGTGCTTCCCTAGTGAGCAGAGTAGGATTTTTGCTCCTGATTTCACTGGAAAAATCGGGATCTGAAATGAAAGGTGACACAATGTGCTGCCCAGGTCTATTACTGTCAGTTGTCTTGAGCTGGTAGATAATTCATGGCAAGTAATTTATATAGCACTTTTACTTATCCTGCCCTTTATCTCATCTGTGGTCAATTTGTTGGAAGTCCTTCTAATTAGAGTTGTCTTTGCCAATCACATGGTTTATTTGTATTAGCTCATTGGCTAAATGTAGCTCTTACAAGGCATTAATGATATATAACTGTTATGAGAATAGGAAGAACTCCTTTCAACTGGAAATAATTTTTGCATTATTTAAGAAAAATGGAAGTCAGATGAAAAAAGAGATTATTTTTTAAACCAAAATTGATTTCTTTTTAATTTCAGAGGCTTTAAAAGATCTGCTATATAAAACTGAAGCAGAAAAAACCCTAAGTGCAGCTGAAAGCCAGTGTTTTATTCTCTAAATGCTAAAACCAAACATTTTTATTCCCCACCACAACTCCCTATTTTTCTGACAAAGTAATTTCACATTAATCAGCCCAAACTTGTGAAATGTTTTGGATGGAAAAAAAAAAAAAAAAGGAAAACAAGTCAAGTCTGTAAAAAATTTCCTAGCTCTATTTATGACGATAAATTTGAAAACCGTTTTCCTGCAGGATTGCAATATTATCCTTAAATGCCTTTGTTCCTTCCAGGGACCTCATTTGCTGGAGTATTGGCAGAAAAGGAAACACAAAAGAGAGGTGAACAAAGGGGAAGTGGTTGAAAGATTGGAATGAATTGGAATATTTCAGGCAGCAAATGGAGGGCAGGAGGGAAAACACAGATAACAGTGCCACCAAGCTTGTGAGTGGATCTGTTCAGCCCTTGCTGGGCTGGGCACAGAGCTGCTTTGATGTTTCCTCTCCCTGGTAAAATCAGCTGATGGGTTGTGGGTGGGTAAATGAGAAATACAACAGTATTTCCTTGTTCTGCTGCATATCCTGGTGAATATTGGCTCAGAGCTACAGCCTTAGAGCAAATCCTGCAAAGATTTACTTCATCTCTGTTTTGTGAGCACTGGGTTTTGTTTCTGGGTGCTAACACAGGTCTTTGCCCACCAGCTCTGGGTTTTGTGCAGGTTCCAGCTCTTAGGAGTCCATGTGTAGCTACTGCAGAGCTCAGCTTCGAAATCACTGTGGAGAGCAGCCTTGTTACAGTCAGCTGGGGATCTGCCTGCTCATTTTATCCATGTAATCCATGCAATGGGAGATTAGCATCCAGACCTTGAGAAAAAACTTTGGCCATGTGATTTATTTGTACTTATTTCCCTACTGATCGACTCCTCTCTACCAAAACACCCTCCAGCAGGTAACTTTGAACCTGATTTTCTTCTCTTCCTTTCTGCCATTCTAAATGATTTAACCTCTGAGGGAATTTTGGCTCAGCAAAGCAGGTAGGGGGCCAACACTGCCCTCCTGAATTGAAATTATGCAGATCTGCCTGCCAGGGAGGAAAGCTGAGCATTTTCCCCACTGCAGCATCCTCCTGCCACCCAGTCCCGCTGCTCCAGACAAAAATCATTTGACACACCACCTGCCTGTGCTTTTCATTCTGGGAACTGACTGCTTTCCCTTCTCCTCTCCCCTCCCCACCTCACCTCCATTTCTCTTTCTGCTGGATGTCAGAGCATATTGAAGAAGCAGCATTTAGTTATTTATTTTTAATGCTCTTTGGCATAACTATTCTGAGGGGCACAGACAGCACCGAATCAATCCCGGAGCGGTCGGGCCATTCACGCCCTGAATTTAATTTGCCAGATTGATCTATGGAGATGAAGACAGGTTGCAAAAGACAAGCAACCCTCTGTGCTCTGCTCTGCCGTTCCCTGGCCCTCAGAGCAAGAAGGAAACCAAACTTACTGTGAAGATGTTGACTATTTCAGGCTTTGCATAAGCAACAGCGCTAGAAAAACTAGACGTGAAATTCAGACTCGCTTGGGTGGAAGCCAGGTCTGGGTTTGGGTTTGGGTTCTGTCTAGCCACAAACCTCAGCCCTAGATTCAAGCCTCTGGTAGGTTTGGCAGTGTTTTGTATTGTTTGTTTATTAGGACACAAGGAGTCACATTCATGCATGCTGGTTTTTATTTAAATTGGTTAAAAACTCCAGGGGTTCTCTTCACTTTCCTTTCTCTGACTGTGGGGCAACCCAGTGCAGTAACAATCATCTGTGGCAGCAGAGAATGCAACCCTGTAGCTGGAACTGCTTCTTAGTCATGGAAAGGAGAAAGGAGAAATTCTGTGTGTGAAGCCTAATCCAGTTCCTATCTGTGACAGGGGAAATCTTCAGCCTTGGTCTGTAAAACAGGCTCTGGCTGCAAGCACTCTGCCCAAGGGACAGATGCATTCGGAGCCTTATCTAAATTCTTCAGTCACATTGTGCCTTCAAAAAGGGGTGAGAAAAATCTCTGCCGTGCAGGCTTCCTACTGAGATTTCTCCCAAGCCTTCCCCCGGAGCTGCTGAGGCAGGGGGATGCTCTCTGCCACTTGCTGTGGCCACTGCTGCTGCCAGCTGGAGCTCAAGGACAGCAGAGCATGGAAAGGGTCAATGAGATTTGGGGGTAGCATGGCTGGTGGGTTTTGTTTTACATGTGTGCATGCTGGGAATGTCTGAATCATTCCAGCAACTCTGACAAGCTTCACTTGGAAGATCTGAGACATAGGATGGTGTTTTCTCACTTTTAAGGTGTTTTCAACCAAACATATCCCAAAATCAAATATGTCAAGATCATCCCAAAGAGATACTTGGAGCTTAGTCTAAACTTCACCTGCTTTTTTCATAAGGTGCTGTTGGATTTATTTCTTTAGTCCCAGGCAAGACTACTATGAGCTCTTCTCCTTTTCCTTTGTGCCAGCTTTTATTCTTCTTCCATGTAATAAATAACCTTATAAACACCCTTTTAGCCATGGGTTAAACACTGCAAAGAAGACTAAAGTTTCCCCTAACTGACTTTATTCTTCTAAATCTGATAAGGATGTGGAATAGTCTAATTTTCCTTCTTTTCCAGTATTCAGTGCTCCTTTCTAGTTTTTCCTGGGAGTGATGCTCCCCAGTAATCATGGCACTGAACAAACTCCTGGCATTTAGCAGTCTGCAGCCAGAGCAGTAATTTTACCCTTCCTGTGCCACCCCTTTCCAAATGTTCTCTCTCTTCCCTTATGGCTGGCACTTTCCATTAGGTGACAGGAGGTGATTTTATTTTTCTGCTTGGCTGTTGCTGCCACTACCCTGTGATGCTCCTGTTCCCAGGTACACACAACAGCTTTTCCAGTAATTTTCCCACTTTTTTTTGTCCTTGACTAGCATCTAACAGGAGAATACTGAGTGTTTTGGGTTTTGCCTGTTGCTTCTCCAGGGTAGGTTATGCTATGAGCAATTGATGCACATGGGGTGGAGGGAAACACAATAGGAACAGGAAATATTTTTCCTGTCTTCAGTGAGAAGTGTTGATAAAGCTGCATGTAGAGAGACCTTTGCTATTGCTTGAGCTGGACTTAAGCACACCCTGCATCCTTACACTCTCCTTTTGAGACTTTATCTTCACTGCCTTCAAGGATTCGTCCAAGTAGAAAAGTTTCAGCGTTTTAGAAAAAAATCATATTCCAAAAATATTCTTCTCGCACATTTTTACATGCATCAGCATCAAATTTGTTGTGTCAGCACACATTTTTTGCAGGAATGTTTGCCACAGGTCTCACTCTGGGAATCTGCAGCACACTCTAGGAAGTCTGCCCAGTGCACAGCTCTTGGTCTGAAAGAGGGGAAATAAAAGCAGCTTGCATGTCTCACTCGCCACCAAATTTTGTTTGAAAGTGCCTAATACAGAGTTTTCCTGTTACAGCACTAAGAAAACAGTAGGGGAAACTGTAAAATGGAGCAAATGGAGTTAGAAACCCCTTTTTCCTGGGCATGTCTTGCACCAGCAGCTCTGGGGCTCTGTTCCCAGGGCTCTGTTTTTAAAACACAGACACGGTGACCTGCACAAAATCTATCCTCCATCCTGCTCTGGTCAAATGCAGGTCCCAGTGGCCAGAATTAGCTTTGTAGCAGTTGCACAAACCCAAATGAGTCACAAGCTTTAAAAAACAGCACCGTGGTGGAGGTGAGCCTGACACACATGGCAGCCTCTCCCGGTGCCAATCAGATAGGTTTCACACCTCGTGGGTCCTCGTCCTTTATCGCTCCTGCCATCGTTTCAGCTACACTGAAAGGGCAGAAAAGCATGAACAAACTGTTACACTTGGCCTGACAGACATCTCCAGCTTCAATTACTCCTCTGTAAACAGATTGAAGATAACAAGTGCAGCCACCTCGAATGGCTCTGGCTGCAGCAGCGTTGCTCAGGAGCAGCTTGCACCTGCCTGCTCATCCTCTTGCAGAACCTAATTGCATTTCACCTCACCTCTTGTGTTTCCACCCTCCCTTCTGTGAGGGGTGAGATTAGAATTATTTACACTCTAGCTTAATGTCAGTGAAAACCTTTAAGGAGGAATGTGAGATGCGCTGACAGGTGCCACTCACTGTTTTTCAAGAATACATAAAATCATTGTTTCTTTCCAATGTCTTCATTTCAGAATTTTCCATTCAGGTCAGGTAGGACTGTGAGGGTTACCTCTGATGCTTGACATTATCTGGTCCATCATTTTTTGAGTAGCACAGCCCACCACGGCCGTGGCTTGCCTCGGTGTCAGTGGCCCATGAAGCAATGGCCATTTGTCCTTCAGCACCGCCTCAGGGTCATCTCCTGCCCTGATTTACAGTGAACTCCTGCTCCTGCAGTGGCAACTGGATGTGTGGCAGGTTGTGAGCCTTGCTGCCCACCACCTTATTACTCTTCTGAATTTTGCAGGCAGCAGATCTGTGATGAAGTGCCTTCATCTCTTGTCACGTCATCTTTCATTTCTGTGGCCCGTGCTGTCTGACACGGGGCTGCCTTTTTTTAATGTGTCTACTCGCTGTCTCCAGATTTGTTATCAAAATGCCTCAATAAATAGGCCATAAAAACCATCGTATTTTAACAGTCGTGCCAGTAGCTGGAATTGTCTGAGGTTATAAATGTTTTTTGCCCAACTTAACACAAGTTTTACTTGGGTGTCTTAGAAGGGAGGTGCGTGTTTTGCCTGAAGGCTGCTGAATTAGTCCTTGGGAGAAGGAAGCATTTTCTGAAGCACATTTCTCTCTGCCTCATCTCTGTCCCCCTGAACTCTGGGACAACATTCCTGTAGCTTTCCACGGAGCTGAATCAAGCCCTTATCACACAGCAGTTGCTGATCCTCCTCCAACACCAGAAGCCTTATTAGTGCATTCAGACATGATAAAGATTTTGATTTATTCATCAAAATTTTTCCAGCAGCAAACAGAAGCACATCCCCCCGTTTCACACTAATATGCCTGTACAATCACCCCTGCTGCTTAGATGAGGGGCTGATTTCCATGCCAGGAATCCTGCTTTGTGCCAGATTCCTTTATTCTTCTTGGAACTTTGAAGATACATTATGATGCTAATTAATTCCTTTCTCAAAAAGAGAATAATTGCAAGCATTGGAAGCAACTTCATCAATGTGGCAAATGAAGGCAAATAGATGCTCTTTTTAGTTTTTCTTTTTTTCTTTCTTTCTTTTTTTTTTTTTTTCTTTTTTAAATTTCTCTTTTGATGGCAAAACCCACAAATTGATCTGACTTGTGGGTTCTGTCATTAACCCACTGGGAACTGGAACTGCCTGCCACTGGTGCCACTCACTGGCATTTTCCTACTGAGACAGAAGTGAATGTTCATGAGTGGAAGACATTAATTCATTTTTGCTCAACAGGAGATTCTTGGCCATGTGAGGGGTGGAGCTGGACCTCTGTGGTTCCTCTGTGAATCTTGGGGGGCAGGCAGTAGGATGGCTGCAACACAAACTTTCTCTTCTTTATGGATCCTCCCCTGGGAATCCCCTGATCTTTTATGTGCCTGATTTATATAATCCTCTCAGAGGCCAGACTAAATGATGGATATTATCAGCCAATTAAAAGGTTCCCTCCTGAGGAGGGTAGAAAACAGCAGACAGATGATCTGGTTTTTTATACATCAATTACCATTTTGTTGCTGGATGTTGCACTGAGGAGGATCTGTGCTGTCACTGCCTCTCCCCATCTGAAACTCTGTGAAGAGAAACCCTGTGGTGGATTCCTAAAGCTGTGTGGGCAATTAAACACTTGATGGGTGTGAAATGGACCCTTATGACAAATCAACCATCAAAACTGCATTGGCTATGTCCTTATCTGCCCCGAGCTGTTCCCCACCAACTGAAATCTTTGTCTAGATGAAGAAGTAAGTGATGCTTAAAGCCAAAGGCTGTTATTTTATTGCTCTTTTCTAGGAATCTCCCAGCTCACACCCACACTACACAATCTCTATGGTATTTACTCACAGCTTTGTCTGTTCTGCCTCTTACCTCCCTACTTCCAGCTGCTCTTTGCATCCAGTAATGCTGCCAGTTATCTTCAAAAGGAAATGTGTCAGTGTGTACTCATGAAGATATGCAGTGCCACAGTGTTTACATCAGGGTTTTGGTCACACGTGTCATGTGGGAAGTAAAAGATGCTACAAATGGGGAGCAGTTGCTGCAGGCTTCAGGGTGTTAAGGAAATAGTCTGTAAAGCATCTTGTGGAGAGGGAAAATTTTGCCTTTCACAGATAAAACTGGGTGTTTCTGAGGTTTCTAGGTAATTCTAGTTCAGAGAAATTTTTGAAAAGGGAGGTTTCTGCTGGAGCATGTGGAGGTTGTTGATCCGTGACTGTAGACCTCCAGGAGAGGACAGCAAGGCAGTTCAGAGAAGGAATGAGGCAGGGCTGGAGTAAATCTGAGAATGGTAACTGGGGTCTCAGTCCCAGAGCATAACTGCAGGGAACAGCTGCCTCAGGCTGTAGGAGAGGCCTGTCCTTCCAGACAGACACTAACATGCTAGAGGTGGTCTGCTCTTAGGCTTGAGATGCTGTGGGGTGTCTTTTGAGCCTCATTTTCCCCTGTGGTCCGGGGAACTGTCTCTACCACCTGCTTGTCCCTTCATCTTAAACTGTTTTTCAGAACAGGATCCAACTGTCACAGCTTCCACCCACCCTGGCCCTGGTGTCAATATCAGAGATATTTTACTGCTGTTCATGGCATGCCTCAAGGAGTGTGGGTGGTTTGGACACCTCCATAGAGGCTGATATCTTCATTTAACTCCACACTGGGGCAAGGACACTGCCTGCACTTGCTGTCAGCAGCTGTGCAAGGTTCTGCATCCCAAAGAGACCAGAGGCTGGAGGGTTTGCAAGGTTGAGTCTGGACAAGGCTCCAGTGCAGATGCATCCTGTGGAATGAAAGCTCCCTTTTAGCACACGTCTGCCTCAGCCCAGTGCTGCTCATTAGTTCATGTCCAGTCAGTCCTTGGCTGATCCATCAATGCCAATCATGATGGATGTGACTGTGAGGAAGGGCATTGGTGCCTGGGAGCTGCTGAGCGTTCAAAATCCAGGTGGGACAAAAATCCAACCCATCATTCACTGGCCTCAGTGGTGCCAATTCAGCAGCAACGGTGTCAGAGAGCTGTGGAAAGCAGCAAAACTTCAGTCCTGAGTTTATTTCCTGAGTGCAGCGTGGTCCAATCTACATCAGTCAGGTCAATAGATGCTTCTCAAGGTCCTTCTCCAGTCTGTGCTCCTTGCTGGATATTTCATTTTAGCTGCTCATGAGCCCATAGCCCTCAGTGATCCTGGGTCCAAGGCCATCCTCTGAGTGCTGACCCAGGGCAGTCCCATCAAGGGCTGTCTGCAATGATGTGCTACAGGTGCTGAACCTCATTTCAAGGAGGCCACTCCACCTGCCACACAGAGATCCCACCTTAGACCCTGAGAGATGTGTGGATGCTTTGGTGCAGCTTTTTGCCCAGGTTATCTGCCACTGGTGGGCCACTTCACAGCTCACAGTGTGGTGAGGGTGTAGTGTCCAAGCCTCAAATCCTGTGTTCAGTTTTGGGTACCTCACTACAAGAAAGTCATTGAAGTGCTGGAGAGTCCAGAGGAGGACAGCGGGGCTGGGGAAGGGTCTGGAGCACAAATTTGATAAGGAGGAGCTGAGGGGGCTCAGCCTGGAGAAAAGGAGGCTCATGTGGGACCTTCTCACTCTCTGTGACTGTCTGACAGGAGGGTGTAGCCAAGTGGGGGTCAGACTCTTCTGCCAGGTAGCAAGTGCCAGGACAAGAGGAAATTACCTCAAGTTCTGCCAGTGGAGGTTTCTGTTGGATGTTGGGAAATATTTTTTCACTGAAAGAGTGGTAAAGCATTGAAGCAGGCTGCCCAGGGAAGTGGTGGAGTCACCAGCCCTGGAAGCACTTAGAAACATGCAGATGGGGTATTTAGGGACGTGTTTTAGTGGTGGACGTGGCAGTGCTGGGCATGGCTGGACTCCATGATCCTCCAGGTCTTTCCCAGCTCTAATGATTCTGATTTTAGTGGGGACTTTTGTGTGAGCACGAGTGAGACAGCAGCAGCCCCAGACCCTGCCCATCACTCACATTCTGCTCTCAGCCGTGCTCGGACAGGCAGATGCAGTTTGTGGTTCCCAGCAGCTCAGCTCTCCCCCAGGTGTGCAGCAGCACCCAGCACTGGGGGGGTCACAGAGCCCTCTGCTCCTCCTGTGGCAGCTGACAACCCAGGCCACAAACCCACCCTGTTTGCTCACAGGAAGAGGGACTGGCTTGCCAGATAAGGTCCTGCTAAGCCTTGGTGATATGATGAGGGTGAGCTGTGACAGCTGGAGGGACTGCAGGTACCCCAGTGAGCTGCTGTGGGTGCCAGGCTGCTGCATCCCAGCAGCACGGTGCTGACAGCTGCAACCTCTACAGAGGGCAAGCAATCACCACAAATGACCTGAAGGCAGACAAACAAAGCTCATTTCCAGGCCCTGGTATATTCCATCGAGGAATCTGTGTTGGAAAACCAAATGGGAAATCCCAAGCCCTTTCTTATCGCTGTGCTGCAGAGGAGAGTGTGGTACTGACCCCTGATGAGTCCTTAGCTTCCTGCAGGGGGACCAGAGCTGTTTGGTGATTTGGGGAGAGAGAAAATGTGCAATTGTAGTGAGGGATGCCTGATTTAGGATGCACATGGAGTAACATGGGCAGCAGGTGGCAAACTGAAGGTGCAATATCTTGTTACAAAACTGGCAAAATATATTTGCTGCACTTAAAGTCTCAAGATGCCATGTTGTCACAAACCTGAAAAGTGCATCGTGCTGTGAACTGGGAGATCATGTTTCATTTCTTTAATGTGAGCAATCATTCATTCCTTTACAGCCTGGCTGATGCTGCTCATCCTGCTGTTTGATGTTAAATTTCAGGTCACACACTTACTGGTAAATGCTGCAGCACTGAGCTCTTCAGGCCTGTGCTCTGCATCTTAGACAGCCACTCACCTTTGGAATATGCCTCAGGTTTGTTAGCAAAGTCCTGGGTTTGACCATTAGGACAGAGATCCAGCAGATGGAAGGGGAAGGAGAGCAATTTCCTCATTTCAGCACAGGGCTGAGCACTGATCACACAGTTTGTGTTTCTTAAAGGCCTTTGAGGAATGATTGTTCAACAACAGAAATTTTACTACTGACTTAGATAGCCCTCTCCCTTTGAACTATAACTAGTAGGACAAGATTTTGAAATAGTCAGTATTCATGATGAATAATTAACACCCTTTCCTCTATGTGCGTGCCTGTACTCTTGGAACTGAGACCCTGCCAGATCTCTGAGTTCAAGAATATCAGCATGTTGGGGGAAAATTAATTTTGAGACCAAAGAGAGGAAGATAGGATGCAAAGGAGGTGGAAGGGAAACCTGAGGTGATGGAAGTTTTCAAGAAATCCAGATGCTCTCGAGCTGAAATAAGAAATAATCAATTAATATCTGGGTAATTTGAAAAATAGATGACAAGGATGGTAGAAAACAGCTGTTCCAGGGAGTCTAACCAGGTTATTTCTCAGAGAAGAAAAAAATGTCTTGTCAACTGCAAGGAAGATTTAACTCCTTGTGTTCTTGTGAACCTCTGTTGCACTGCAATGACATTTGCAGATTCTAAGGCTGTTTTCTTGTTCTTTGGGACAACATGGATCCTGCTTGTTTCTATTCATCTCCCACCACAGCCAGCCCCCATTCCCTTTATTAATTACCACTGGAGCTCAACACAAATGCAGATTTCACACCAACAGCCCCATCTATCCTCCATTTCCTTCCATTTCCCTTAAGCATGCCAGTTCAGTTTACTGTGTTTGGCTTCTCTTGACGTGAGATTTTCAACTTGCTCCATACAGTTTACTCGTCAGCTCTCACCCTATAAAATTTCCTGGAGCAGGAGAAATTTGGAGGGTGCTGGGGCATCCTTTTACAGCAGAGCATTCCTTGCTGAACTTGAGCATCCTTACTCCCCAGAGTTTTATTTCTCTTTTGCTTTGCTTGCATTACTTTAAATGGTGATGAATCCCCATAAATTCGTTGTGAATCACGAGTGAAAATTTGGTGTGGGAGAAAACAGCCTCATGTCCTTCCCCTGTTTAAAGTGGAGCATTCCCAGTGGGTAAATATCCTGTAGTACCACTGTGCAAGAGCAAATATATGAAAAACCACTTAGTACCACTAAGGACACTAATGTAGTTGGAACATTAATCTTGCTGCAGCTGTTGTCAGAACTGTCACAGGGCTTAAGGTGGTTCCCTCCAGCTCCTCAGGAGAGAGCAGCACCAGTGTTTGGTACGATCTTAAAGGAAGGAAACTGGATCCGGGGCATTTTTCATTGAGATGTACAGACAGACATGTGCTTCCTCCCCAGGATTCCTGCAGCCTGCTCTCATCTGCACAGGATCTGTGAGAGCTTGGACAAGCCCAGGGCTGGAGGCTGGAGAGAGCAGGTGGTGGGAGCTGCTGGGGATGCTAAGCTGTAGGATTTTGTCAGGATGTTTGCAGAAAATGGGAGAAAGTCCCATGAGAAGTGACCACAAATTTCTTACAGGATGCTTGAATGTTGCTGAGAGCAGCAACAGATGTGTCCTGTTGAGCTGCTACCTTCAGTCCTTTGTGTTGGTTTTTCTTTTTTTTCCCTCCAGGATTCTTCTTTTGGGCTGACCCACAGCAATCAACACCTTCCCCACATTCACCTTCTGCAGCCCCCTTTGCCTGGTGTTTTAGCATCAGTCTAACTTCCATTTCAGCTCCAATTAATAATAATTTATAGGGGGAAGAGGAGGGAGGAAAGGCCAATTTCTTCATTGCATGGTATCCAGAAAAAAATAAAAATTTCTACATTAAGTGGCGCCAGTATTGAAAGCTCTCAGGATTTTTAGGAAAATATCAAAATTTTGGGCCTGGCACTAAGGAGAGGGCAACCCAGCTAGGTGCAGGACCTAGAAGGTGGTTAAAATCTGCATCTGTGAACACTGAGGAGAGAGAAGGGCCCTGTTCTTTCCTTACATGTCATCCTTGGATGTGAGATGGTGGACATGGTGGGATCACCTGCAGCCCTGCTCTGGAAGGAACAGAGGAACTCAAAGCCTGTTTTTGAAGGTTCCTGCTGTCTGCAGCTGTGGAGCAGTAAAACTCCTTTGTGTGATATTCTGGCACCAGTGAGACCCAGTTAGTTTTGTGTCAAACTCTTTGTTCATAGGGAAAAGTGTTCCCCTTGGGCTGAGGGGGCTGCAAAGGGCTCCTGTGGACCAGGCAGGACAGGGTGATGTAGATACAGGTTTTGTAAATGATAAACAGGTAGATAATAGTTTTGTAAATGCTCTCTTGTGGTAAATGTCTTAGGCTGTAAGACAGATCTGTGATACCCAGCTGTGATCACCCAGTATGCTGCACCCTAAAAACTTTACTCAGCTGCACACTTGCTGATTTACTGTGACCCTCTTCTCCAAGTCCTGGAACCCCAAATCCTGCCATGGGGGTGCCCCCATTACTGGCTGTGTTCATGTTACTGCTGTCTCTTGACAGAAATGGCTTTTCACCAAAGCTGCACGTGCCTTTTAGCTGGGAACACAAAGCCAGCGTTTCAGCAAGGGAGAACTAATCAGTGTGATTTCCCTCTGAATAAAAGCCCGTGTCACTGGGGCTGGAGGGCGAGGCTGTGCCACCGCAAGCATTCAGGTTAGTGTGTCCTTAATGGGAACCTCCTTTCAGCTGGAGGTCACTGCTGTGAGCTGGGACACTGCAAATGAGCGACACCCCAAATGAAACAGCTGAAGGCAGAGGTTCAGAGCAGTTCTTGTCACCATCTCAGTTACAGGCTGAGCTCAGGGCTGGTCGTTGATGTGGGGTGGAGTGGGCACCACAGGCTCCTGCAAGCATGAGCTGAAGCCCTGCAGCTGATTGTCACCCTGGTGCTGTGCTGGGATCCTCTGCTGTGACTTTACTTGCACAGAGCCTTGGCCAGGTGCCTGGCACCGTGCCAGCAGACCGGTCCTTTTTCTATTTGTTGATAGATCTCCCTCCCATCTGACACCTTAATTAACGTGCATTGATTTCTCCCCTTTCTGCTGGTGGAGAGGGTGCTCTGAGCAGCAGCAGCAGCCCGGTGTCTCTGGGAGGGGTTTCTGCACTGCATTTCAAACCCTCAGCCTGAACCGACGCTGAGCACAATGTATATTTCAGGACTTGCTTTTCCCCGCCACTTAGTGACTTTAAATGGCAAAATATTGTTGCAAAGACAAATTGCTCTGCAGGTAGCATGCTGAGCTGCTGGAAAGGCTCCAGATGCCCAGAGGGATGTGAATGACTCCCTGCATCCCCGTCAACAAGGCGAGATGGCTCTGGGCATTCATTTTCCACAAATGAGAATTAGAGGAGTGTGAAATATTGACAACAAATTGCAGCACTCTTTCCAATGCAAGGCAGTCACGCTGCTGAAAGGCTCAGAGGTTCACAAACCTCAGCTCTCCTAGGACCAAACCCTATTTTTTCAGAGCAGCAGAATTAAGACCGTTTTCAATATGCAGAAGCTGTTTCTGAGTAAGAAACAGCTAAAGCAGGACCATTCCCCAGGAAATATCATCTATGCCAATATGGTGACATTTGAATGAACCTCTGGCTCTGCCTCAGGACAAGCCATTAGATTATCAAACTGAAGAAGAATTTTATGTTATAGGTTGCTTGGAAACACAGGTAAAAATCTGTCCCTGGCCTCTTTTGCCTAGTTGCAATCCCCAGTGCTCCCAGTTGGTGAAAACACAGGGGGTGTCTGCAGTACCACAAACCTGGCAGTAGAATATCCATATTTATTCTACAGTTTCTCACCTGGAGACAATGTGGTGACCTTCTGGATGCTGGATATTCCCCACTGGAAGAATAGCAAAAATCCCAGCTTCTTTCTGCAGCACTTGCTTCCTTCCTCTCCTCTCTCCAGCAGGTACCCCAAAGTAGAGGGGCAGCTTCTGCTTCAGGTTTTTAACCCTTTTCTCCCCAGAAGAGCCAGGGAATCTGATTCACTACACTGGGGTTCAACATGCATGTTATTTATTAGGATCAGCAGCTCTGTAAAGTTAGGCAAGAAGTTGCTTTTCAAGGCCCTGGGTGGCTCTAAACATTATTAAACATGGTCATTAGAACATGCTTTTCCAACCATTGAACGGCTGTGAACATTAAATATTTTGGTTTAATAAGTGCTTGCTTTTTCAGCTGCTGAGTGGCCTTAATCTTTTTTTTCCCCCTCATTAAAAAATGTTGTTTTTCCAGCTCATGAGCCACTGAAAATACTGTTCTGTTTTTTCTCTTCCTTTTTATTTTTTTCTCTCTCTCTCTTTTTTTTTTTTTAATTCACGGATCAGTTTATTTTTATTTTTTAAAAAAGAGTGAGAATTTTCGAGCCTTTGGCTAAAATAACTTGTTTTCAGCTACTAGGACAAGTACAAGGCAAGGCTTAAGATAACATAATAATCAAACCTTGCTTGTGTGAACAAGTTCCACCGAGATAAGAACATGCAAACTATCCAAACATCAGCAGCTTGTCTTCTGTGTGTGCTCTGAGAGGATGGATGAATCACGCTGCTGCACGGCAGCTTTCCCACCTGCCAATCAGGCACGTCCTATTGTGTCATCCCTATAGATTCAGGAGGCAAGGTATGAAGCAATCCTGGGGTCAGAGGTGAGGCCTGTGTGTTTTGGATTCAGAATGGAGATAACGCGTTTGGCTTCAATTTCATTTCCCGCATTTGTCCTCCGAGGGAGCCCAGGTTACACGAGAGGAAAGGTAATTGGGAAGAAAAGTCTTTTGCTAAAGCATTAGGCTGGAAAAGCAACTTCTGCTGCTGGCTCATTAGATGGCCATGGGAAAGTGATTTGTGCCATGAGTGTTGGCTAACCATCCCAAACTCCTTGGGGTGCTCACCGTGCCCCCCTGACCTCCAGCTGTCTCTCAAGGAAGGAGGATGTCTCTGTGGGTCCAGTATTCTCTGTGCTAGGACCACAAACTCTTGGGAATCACATCTTAAGAGACATTAATTGTCTCTGTTTAGGCAAAAGGATGGCAATCTCAATCTTTCTGCCTAGTTCTCCCCTAATATTAAATCCCAGGAACTTGCTGCTGCGGTGTTGCTACCATTCCTGCTCCCACAGATCCCTGGTTTTAAGGATGGCCCTGCTGGAGGAGGAGACACTGACGGGATGGAAGGCAGCTGGCAGGAAGTGGCCAACACCTCGCTCAGCTGGGGAGCTCTCCTGAAAGTGGCAGCTTTCCCCTGTGGCTGGGGCATTTGGCTTTCTGCAGCTCCTAAATCACCCACTTGGAATGCTCTGTGCATCAGCCTGGAAGGGAGTCAAACCGTTTTATGAAAGCTGCAATTAGTGGCTTCCCACAAACAGCATCCAGCACTGACAAGTGGCTGCTATGTAATGCTGTTTATGGGCTTGTTTCAGGTAATGGAATTTCATTGCCTTTCAGGTGCTCTTGCCACAGGAAGCACATATATTTTTTCAGCTCTGTGATTTTTTCCACTAAATTGCACAAACCTTTATATTTGAGCAAGTGCATTGGAAACATTTTACTCTGCATTTATTCTGCACTTCAAGTCCTTCATGAAGGGAAGAATAAATATGCTCTTCTAGCTGGGGGGAGAAAGCAAAGGCAGCAGAGATAGTGGGAAACAAAACCTGGTCTTTGCAGAGAGTAAATCAGTGTACACGTACTGCCTCAGTGTGCTGTATTGGCTGATGAGGAAAATGAAAATTCTCCTTCTTCTCCACCCCCAACCTCTACCTGAACCCACATCTATCTGTGGCTTTCTTGGGAGACTGAGGATGTGATGTGGAAGAGTTTCTTGGCCCTTCTGCACACTTACATGCCAATTGCTAGGCATGGAGCAAATCAGCCTGAGACTTCAAATGGCCTCTTTAACTGCAGTTGGTTTAATGATATGGAATGATAGAATCTTTATGGTTGGAAAACACCTCTGAGATCATGGAGTGCAGCTGTTAACCCAGCACCACCAAGCCATATCCCCCAGCGCCACATCCACACAAGTTTTGAACACTTCCAACACAACTTTGTGGTGTTGAATGTGGGAACAGAGGGCAGGGGCAGGTTCCATTGGTTCTGGCTGGCTTATGTAGCATAACGTCTCACCTGGGATGATAGATGCATTGCCTGCAGCCATCCACACTCCCTCCCCGTGTGCTCCATGCTGAGCAGAGTCCTGCTGGGCTGCCTGCACTGGCATTTGAGAGGAAAAGGTATCCCACATGAATGGGAGTGCCCAGAGAGCCTGTGAGATGTGATCATTCACACTGAGCCTGGCAGGTCACTTTTAGAGGCATAAAGAGCATTTGTTAGGAAAGCTGAGCACCAAAGTGCACAACATCCTCTTCTGAAGATGAAATCATGAGCCTCAAAGGCAAAAGAAGGCTGTGAACCCAAGGAACAGGTGAATCAAAGGCAGAGGAGTTGCTCCAAGGGACAGAATTTGAAATCAAGGTTGCAGAAAACCAAGGCTCCTAATGGGATAACGCAGGTAATACTATCACACAGCACTAAAACAATACAGAACTAATTAGCTCAAATATTTGCTGACAATGTGGGTTTTCAGGAGAGGGGGGCATGGGATTTCGTAAAACTTAATTAACTCATAGAGTAAATCAGTTTCATTCATTGCCACAACAGAGCCAATCAAGATAGGCTTACTGTTTGCTCATTTGGAAAATGATTAGGATTCCCATTTAGACTTAATTACAGTGCAAAGGTTGACAATTATCATCTTTGTGGAAGCACTGGATACCACAGTATCTCAGCTGAACATGTGCCTGTAATTATAGACATCATTTTCTTAGCAGAAAATATAACCCACTTATTACCTGGATTTCATGCCTGTAATTACAGATAGTAGAAATAAAATAAAAAAAAAAATCAGAATAGGGCTGGTGCTGAGTTACTTTGGATCTTTTCACAGTAAATTACTTTGTGCCACCGTTTGTCACAAATTAAAACGTTGGTTTGTGCTTTGTAGTCCCCACGGGAGGGAATTTGTGGGGAATACCAAGGAATCAAACCAGCCACAGGGGTCATATTTTGACACTGCCAAGAGCAGCACTGCCTCAGATTGGTTTTGTTCATAAACCCTTCCTCATACCTCCCTGAAGTTTCTCGGGTTACACAGGCATGTACTCATCACTGCAGAAGCAAACTGCTGAGAGAAACTTGGTCACTCACTTTGGAAAATCACAGCTTGGGCTGAACCACAACCGAATAGACTCACCCTGCTGACCAAAATAAACCACATTAGTGTTAAAAATGCAAGCAGTGCTTGGCTACCATCATTTTTAATCCTGCCAAACAAAAATGATAAGCAGGTAGAGATTCCTCCCTTTTGCCAGCCCAAATCCCTCCAGGAGGTTGCTCCAACTCATCACATCCAGGGGCTGCCCATGGCTGAGATAAGAGAAAAGGGAAGTTCAAAACGTTTTAGAGATACTAATTACAGCTGAGACAGGGGGTAAAATGAGGACATAACAAACACAAGCTCGATTCAGTCTGAATTGTCACCATCCCTGGGCCTCTGTTTACCCCACGGGCTTGTAAAGATAGAGGGAGAGTGTCCTTTGGAGGGAACAGCAACGGATCAGCACAATGCTGAGTGCTAAACAAGCACCATCACAATTAACAGTACACTTGAATTAGCTGCTTCCCTTAGTTTTCATCATGTTTATTTCCAAACCATGGTTAGTGAGGTTCAACTTTCCTGTATTTGTTTCACACAGGACGTGTCTGACCTTAGATTAATGCCTGAACCTCCTGGGGAAAACGGCCTAAGTGATTTTTGGGAGCAGGGCAACACATTCTATTGGGCAGGTTTTTGCCTGCTTGCCAGCTGAAATGTTGAGTTGGCAACAGATAGAGATGATTTGCAAGGAAATAGAAGGAAAGAATGACTTTCCACTTGATATATCTTCTTTATTTTCCATGCTCTGTAAAAGAATATAGCATTCATTTTTTTTTCCTACCTTTGCTGTACTTCTTTTAAAAAACTCTGTTTTAATCCAGAAATGAGCATTGCCCCACTGGGAGGGGAAGAAATGTGGCTTTATCAGGTCAGGTAATCCCTGTGCAGCATAATCAACAACTGGTGTCAGCAGGACTTCAGGGAGTACATTTTTGTAGCTGTGTGGAAAGGCAGCTGGGAATCTAGAGGCAGAAAAGCTTTT
>WAAE01024436.1:348377-359869 GCA_013400495.1 Nicator chloris
GTGTTGCTTTGGAAAAGCTGCGAGGGTGGATTTTTTTGGTGTCTTGGCTCCCAGCTGCCTGGCAGCACCAAGTTCCTTCAGATGTCAGCAGAGAAGTCCACTCCTGGCAGGCTGGAGAGGCAGCTAAAGCCCTGGAATGCCAGGCACTGCCTGGTGTGACAGCAGGAGCTGCACACATGTGCTCAGAGCTGGAGCATCCTGCTCACTGCAGGCAAGTCAGGACAGGGCAGCCGTGCCCCTGACACGCTTTTCAGCGCAGGATGAACGAGCTTTGTTTGAACTGCTGAACCAGAGATTCCCCTCCTGGCCCAGCTGCCAGGTGGGTGGGACGAGGGGGAGGAGAAGAAGAAAGAGCTGCTGAGGGAACAAGGGGTGTGCAGGTGTGGGTGCAGGGAGCAGCTGAGCTGCCAAAGCCACTGGGGTTCGCTCCACCCAGCTGGGAAATCGGGCAGGGTTTGGTTGCCTGCTCCGTGGAAAAGCTCATTTGGAATGCCTGGTGTATCTCCAACCAACCCACAATTAAGTGGTTAGCTGCAATGATCAGAGGTTCAAAGAAATACATAGGGTTGAGAAGTATCTTCATTTGTTTAAGAAGTAAGGATAATAAGTCCAAAAAAAAAAAAAGAGCCCAAGAAGAGAGGAATTCTCTTAACAGAAGGAAGGAGGAGGAAATGAATGGAGCAGAGGTTTGTTGGCATATAAAAAATCAAGCCTATTCACTGATTTAATGCAGAACTAGTTGTGCCACTTCAATGTTTATTTATTCACTACAGGAGTCCCAGATGTGACAACAGACACAGAAGCTCATTGGCACACAGGTATTTGTCATCTGGTCCTAGAGCTATGTGAGGTCCAAGCCAGGAGCTGCAGTGCTGTGCATAGTTCCTGCCTTTGGAGTAAAGAACCAAAATCTTAAAGATGGAGTTTTGAGGTTCAAAGCCAGCACTGTAATGTGTGGTTACAAATCATTGACCTTGAGAAGATGGGAAAAAAGGGCCAGGAGCAAAGAAACACATGCTGAACACAACCTCCTGCAAGACTCACTGAGCTACATTTATATCAAACTACTTCAGCATCAGAAGTCTTGGATTTCATTTACTTTCCTCCCTCCTTTAGTATCATCTTTGTCTTTTTTTGGAAATCACTGCCAAAATTGTATATTTCTGTCTCAATCAGAAGCTGTCTGAACTTCCCTGTTGTTTTAACATTTCCGAATTAGTTTCATAAATGGAAGAAGTTTTGACTTGTCAATGTGAGTTTTGAAAAGCAAGTTGATCTTCTTACCCTTATCTGAATTCAGCCTGTGTATGTTGAGGGATTAGTCTGTTTTTGACTCTTGGAGATGCTGCCAACTTAATAGTCATCACTGTGCAGAGGTGTAAACAGCACAAGAAGTCAAGAAAAGTCCATTTCTTGTTATAAAGGTTTCTGGAGGTTAAGCCTGGAACAGAATATATAGTGGAGTTTTCAATTTCAAGGATAAGTAGCTGAGACAGCTACGGTGTCTCACAGATTTATAAAAAACATTGTTACTTTATTATTGCCATCACTCTGAGTATAAAACTGAGAGGAGAGGGACTTTTTCTCTCCCTTGGCTTTTTACCAGAGGTATTTTATGCCAGAATTCTTAGCTGTGCCATTCAGAGGTGAGAGTGATTTTAGTGTGATGGTTGTGAACAACTCTTGCATGGAGCAGGGATTTGGTGACCAAGGGAGAAGGCCTTGGGTGCACACAGGTCTGAGATGTATCAGAGCTTGCATTAAGAAAGGATGAGAAGCAATGCCTGAGCTCATGCTAAGCTCCTCCACAGGATGACTTTGAATTTATTTTTGAGAGAGATCCAGGTAAAGCTTATGCATAAAAATTAATCCAGGTGCTCAAACCCAAGCAGTACATTTTTGATACAGAGCATGTCATCTTAGTGAGCTGGAGAGACACAAAATTAAAGGTGAAGTGGCCCAGATCACCTTGGCTTTGCTGTTTGAGGCTTTTGAGTGCCTTATTTTGAAAAAGAAGTACAGAAGTAAGTGCCTTCTGAATATGCTAATAACTCGAGAGTGTTCAGAGGGGATAGAAGCTCCTTGTGTGCGAAAAATATCCTTGGGAACCAGTGCTAGACATTATGCAAAGTGAACCTGGCAGAAGTGATGGGGAGCAGAACAGAACTGCTAAACAGGTTCGTTGTGGCTTAACACGTGTCTTCTGCAGGAGGAAACCCCCAGTGCTGGGCAGAAGGAAGCCTGCAGAGAGCTGTGGGAAGAGGCAGAGCCAGCTTCGCTTGGGAACGCCTCACCCAAGGATGGGACCCAGAGAAACAGGGTGAGTGATCCAGTGCTGCACGTGCATCGAGCTCTTTGCTCTTGGCTGTAGTCAATCAATAACTCCAAGGCTTTCCAATCCTCCCTGGAGGAAACCCTGGGGGTGCCCAAGTCACACCTGGTTTGCGAGCAGGCAGCCCCTGGCAGGGGGAAAAGGAATGTCCAATTTGTTCAGCGAGGAAGTATGTTTTGAATCTCAGTGAAATCTGACTCCCTGCATCAGGAGAGACAGTGCATGGGTTTTGAGACAGAAATAGATCCCGTTCTTGAAGTGGTGGGGAAAAAGCAGTGATCTGTGTGGGAAAGCTGGAGAGATGGTGGAGAGAAAAAAATTACATGCATTAGTGGTTTATGCCTTCCAGACATTTACAAACTCTGGGTAATGCAACTCAGAGGGAATTTTAGTCATTCCAAGGAGGCTGCATGATTTAAGAGGGCAGGAGGGTTGCAGTTTGCTCTATGGTTTAACCCACAAATAAAACTTCCATCACGCCGTTGAATATCTGGAAGGAATTTGGGGGTGCATTTTTTAGGAGCACAGACATTAATAAGGCATAGCTTTATTGCCTCAGTGACCTTTCACCTCAGCATCATCTGGCCCTGTGCTGCCCAGGAGATGGAGAGGTTAATGTGTAAAACACACCACAGCTTCAACAGATTTGGGGAAACAAAGACAGTCTTGAGGTTGTTGCACTTCTGATTTTTTGTACAGATGGCATTGCTCTTTCTGCTCTATGCCTTAAAGACAAGCTACCCAATCCATTTTCCCTGCTCTCTGCCTTCCAGGGAGAGCTAAAACCCAGGCCCCATGCAGATGAAGGGCCAGTGCCCATCACCAGGCCATGATCTAATGAAATTAAAACTCTGTTACAAGTCCCTTTAATATATTCTCCTACCTGTATTCATTGAGTGATATCTTCCAGTCCTTTTCCTAAATAGCTGATACCTTGGGAAAGGTCCTAGAGTGTTCCTCGTTGTATTCTACTTGCAGAGGCCACTTTATTTTATTTAATACATATTGTTATCTCAAGCTTAGGATGGGTTCTCTCAGCATTTTTCTTAATAAACTGTATTTCATGTAGAATTTTCCTTTTTCTATTCCATTCCATTCCCTCCTTATATTTCCTGTATTTTTCACATTCCAAAATGCTTTTCTGCCTTGGTTTTTGACATGTAAAGATCAGACATATATCAGTATCAAGAAAATCCCTCAATCTGTTTTGTGATGAACAGAAGATGAGAATGACAGCAGTGAAAAAAACCCAAGCACTCTCCTTTCTTGAAGGTCATTAGAAAAATGGAGGAAAAAATATTTGGAACTGGGATGAGAACTTCAGTCTACTGAGGGTTTAATTTTTATCCTTATTTTATTAGGAAAGGGAAACAGAGGCAGCAGGACTTGGCCAAATGAGTCAGCCATCCATCCTAAGCAGATGTGCTGGCATGATTCTGGTCTCTTTCAGAATATCAAGACTCTTTTTGATTGTGAAATACTTGCTGAAGTGCATTATCAGAGAGCCTCAAAGGGGTTCATTTCAGAGCTGGTGCTTTGAGGCTCCTCTGATGCGAAGGAAAAGTAGATAATGCCTCACACTTCAATCAGACCATGAGCAAAGACCCAGAACAATCAAATTCAGCCCCTTTGCCCTTCACCCCATACATTACATCTTCTTACAGCACTGGGAGAAAGTTTGAGCCAGTGGAACAAACTTGAAGAGTTGCAGCAATGAATAGGACTGAGAGAAACTGGGTTTGGACTCATGGGGACATTTTAACAGCTCTTTCTGATCTGCTGGGGGAATAGCAGCAGGATAATTTAATTCCTGTCACTTCAGGTGTAAAGTGATCTTAGTGATGATGGAAATCTCCAAAGTGATGTACTCTTGATTTGCTTCCTTTCTTCTGCCCCTCTTGGGACAGCTCATCAGAGCAACTGGCTCAAGGTCCAGGCTGCAATTTGGTTCATGATTAAAGTCCTCCCTCTCCCATGTGCTCTCAGTGTCCTCAGCACTCACTCCAGAGGGGATCTAACTCAGAGAGCTGCTGACCATTCCTAACCCTGAATTGCCAAGACAAAACATGGAGCTGCAGTGCCAGGCATTGAGGGGAATTAAGCAGCTGATCACGGCTCCACTTCCAATCCAGGAACTCTGGAGAACTGGAACAAAATGTGTTCTGTGTGGCACCAAAAGTCCAAGGACAGCTTCAAAATACACCTGGGACTGCCCAGCCAAGGCAGCAGAGAAGTCATTGCAGGCTACTAAATGAGCTTCAGAAGCAGAGTGAGTGTTGGGTTGATGCCTCACAGCCATCTGCTGCTGCCTTGTAACTTCTGAAAGAACTGTCCCCGTCCTGCCGGTTCAGGTGTGCTGCCTTCCTCCCGTGTCAAATGCACGGCCTTAGAAGAGCTCTGAAGGCTTTCAGACCTTCCTTAGGCAGCAGTCAAAATCTGAATATATTTTATATCCTAGTAAGATCTCACAGAGGAGAGAATATGTGCTGTGATGAATAAAAAATGAGGCATGCAGAGGGTAGTCTGAAAAAAACCCAATTTAACCAGTTGTTTTGATTTTTCTTATGGATGAGGCCGCCGTTGTTATTTGAAAAATGTGAAAATCAGCTTTTTTAATAACATTATTTTTTAAAGGAGGGGGTGGGGGAGTCTAAATGGCAGGTATTTTCGTTGTGAGTTTTTCAGAAAAATGCCGTGCAAACATATTTCTGCAAAGAGCACACAGGGCTTAGGCTGCTTCTTTTTGCTACTTGCTTAGTAGCCAAAGCTTCCTGTTTTCCATATGAATGCCTCCAGACTGCTCCCAGGGGCTTGTTCCAGTGCCAAAAGCTGAGACCTACACTCACAGCATGAGGCAGCAAACTCCTCTGGCTTTATGTGCTCGCACATGAGGTGGATTGAACAGAGATCGTTACGCTCCCCTCGCTCCTTCCCTTCTTCTTCTCCCTTAAGGTCTTAGAAAATAATATGGAAGCAATTCTGGATCCAGTGGTCCTGAAGGCAGATGAAACAATTTTGCCAGTTGCAGCACATATTTGTCAAAACATCTGTGCTTTGTGCACACTTTGGAAAGACCAGTTGGAGTGTGTTCCATCAGGATGCTTCTGCCCTGTGCCTGTGGATGGCCTGTGGATATTGGGAGATTTCTCAGGTACTCTGTGTGTTCCCTGAGGCTGTTCAGAATATAGGATGGAGCTGCTGGAAGGGCTGTTGGTGTCTGCTCAGGAGGATCTGGATAGATACAGCTGTTTTCCTTTCTGTGTCCTTCTGGCACTCAGGGAATTTGGGATGAGCTCTGTGCATTGCTGGTGGGACATCACGCCCTAAGAGACAGATCAATCCCATCATCACAGGACAGCTTTTCCTAACTTCCCTTTCAACTTGCCTGCTCCCTGAGATCCTGCTCAGCTAATGGGAGCCAATTGTCCCCAGGGTGAGGAAAACAGCTGTAATTCCTGCTGCAGGGGTTTGGTTGCTCAAACATCTTCATTGGCACTGGGAGACTCACATCAATTCAAAATAGTTGGCCACTGCTTCGTGAATATAAACCTCTGCAGGCAACAGTTTGAGTGTGGTGCTGTTTGTTGCTGTTTGTTTCTGTTCTATTACCCTGGAGGAGGTGAACAGCTGGGGGGTGCTGCACTTGCACCTTGAGCCCTTGTGTAACCATCAGAGTGGCTCTGGTCTGCATGGACACTTTGATGGACAGGGTCATGAAGCAAATGTGAGCACTTCCCTCACCACATCCTGCTCCCCAGCCCGTGCAACAGCAGGAGGTTCAGGCCTGGGTTCTGCAGAGCATGTTTCCAGGATGGGCCTTGAGGAGTGTGCCCAGTATGTATGAGGAACGTGTGTCTGCTGGCAAACATAAAATCCTCAAATCTATAAATGTGAAATAGATCATGTCAGAGAGAAACTTTGATCAGCCATGTGTAATTTTCTCATATGCAGATGTCAGCTTTCATAAAGCCTATGAGTTCAGTTTCGGATTAATGTGAGAGTTTTGCCCCCATTTATTTTGTATCACTTAAGAAAGGTTGACTGAGTCCTTAAAAGAGTGTCAGCCCTGATTAAATCAACCTTTAGGAATCATCTGGTAGAACCTGGGCATGTCTCTGTATTTGGAAATCTTCACTTGACCTATCTTTTTTTCCACTTCTGCTTATACACTAAAACAGGTGGACAGTAATGCTCTGTCAGCTGCTATTCTTGGGTTATGTGGGTCATAAGAGATTTTAATTAGATGAAGAAATGATTTCTGAGGGTTTATTTGGGGATTTGCTTCTGTGGGTCTCCTGCCTGTGCAGGAGTGGGAGCAGGTTATGAAAACTTTGGAGCTGTATGAGTAAGTTTGAAGCCTCTTACCCAGATCTCTCCACTCTTCTCTCCTTTTTCTGCTTCTGAACAAAGGGCTGCAGAGAGAGATCACAATCCTGTGCTAGGAAAAGCTGTCTTCTGAACACGTTTGTGCATGTAGAATATTTCCCAGAAGCAAATGCGTTTTTCTAACCTCAAGACTTCGCTTTGTGCATTGAGATCAGATCTTAAGCAACAGGAATTCATTGCCAGACTTCCCCTCTGCTACGTACAAATTCTGCACATCAAAGGTACCAGGGGAAGGATTCATCTGTGCAAAATTGATTTCTTAGAATTTGTGAGGCCAGGTTTTATCCAGCAGCACAGTGTGATGGTGTGATGGCATCACTGAGGGCATTTCTCTTGTTTAACAAACTAAACAGGGTCAGAAAAGGGGAGAAACATTCAGAATAAGATGGCCAAATAGGGGTGCAGGAATTTCTTCCGGGTGTTTCAGGCATCAAACAACTCCTTGACTTGGTCTGATCAGCTTTGAAAGTTACTATTCAAGATTTAAAATGTTTAGGTGCTAAAAGTTTATGTTTTTGAAAGATCTCTTGTAGTTAGCACTGAGAGCCATCCTGTGCTGCCACCACTGAAACAACCTTCCTGTTTTCATGAACCTGTACTCCCATGTGGTACCCAAAGCAGAGCTCAGTCTCTTGCAGGGCTCCAAGGCTGACAGTTCTGCTGTGTCTGCTTCTCCCCTGTGAGCATTTTCCCACTGACAGCTGAGCTGGCCCCAGCACCTGTCTTTTAAGTGTCCCCAAGAGGAATCTCCTGGATGGGGTGATGCTGTGGGGGTGACCCTGAGCATCGGCTGAGGCAGACCCCTGTGCACTGATGTTAAACCAAGTGTCTGCTTGTCTCTGAGCTGTCAAGTTGTCACCAATAGCTTAAAGAGCCCTTAGCTCCCCTTTAAGATGATGGAAATCACAAGATCTTTGTTTCTTATAGGTTGACTTTTTAATTTCATTTTATACTGAGATGGCCAGATTAAGGTAAATTATACACAAACATGCCCAGCCACCAGAACCCAAAGGCTATTGAATTATCAGTGCATTTCAGATGCAAAAATCCTTACTATTCAATCTTCTTTCCTGCTGTGTGATATAAAACTAGATACCTAACCACACTCTCTGTTAGATTTGATTTATATTAAAATAGTCCACTTGCTTTGCTGAGTAAGCTGCTCCTGTGTCTGGTTCTGATCTCAGGATTTCAGTCACGTAACCTTGAAGCAGATAGAGACCAGTAGAAGTAACTTCTTTAAAAGCAGGATTAAACTTCTTTAAAAGTGGAATTAAACTTCTCTAAAAGTGGGATAAATTCAGCTGGCATGAGCACAGAGAGCTGAACCATCCTCTCTCTGTGTTTGCATTCATGACTGTTGAGATAAAAGGACTTTCAGAAAGGGATGGAGGAGAGATGTTATATGAGGAAAATGAGGAAAATGATAATGATATCTGTGGAAGTTACTTATTTGATTTTTGGAGTGTAAAATATTAAGTTGGTCAGTGAGGGAACGCAATGGGCAGAATTATGGATTCTTGGGAATTCATATTCATTCAGGGGAAAATGGAATTGAGGATGTATCTGTATGAAAGATGGCCTGAACACTTAAAGCAGGTCTAGGAGTCTGTAGGTAATTTTGCCTTCAAAGAAACAGATTCATTGTTCCCCCTTGCACCCAAACATCTCTTTGGGGTCTGTGTGTGTGGGTGTACCAAACCAATGCTACCTTATTCACAGAATTGCTTGGAACAACCTGAGATCTTCACCAGAATCAGTGATTTACAAAGGTAAAAGCCATGATTCTGCAGGTGTGCTGGTGTCTGTGTGAGATGGGGAACAATGAAACATCTCATTCATCTGATGGGTGTGGAAGGAAAGCCACAGAAGATGAGGATCCCCAACCCAAAAGAAGCTGCTTTTTTTGCTGCCAGTGTCTAGGAAACCTCTGTGGTGCAGATGTGAATTAATAGTAAAACCTACCTAATTGTCCTGCCCCTTGGGGATGCTCTGAGTATCAGCAGCCACACAAAAGAGGTACTGGAGGGCCAGGGAGGACTCTTGAAAATACCAGATTTTATCTGTCCTTCCCAGTGTAGTCTTCTAGTTACTTGTGGCTTCCACTGCCTCAACTCCATCAAAGTGGAAGCTATTTGTTGTCTGTCCTTAGGTGCGGCAAGTGATAAGGGCTGACATCTGCTTGGAGTGGGATTTTTTTATTGTGAGAGTTTTATTAGCTCATTTTTCATCTCATTGTAGGGAACAGAAAAAACAATGGTCAACTTAGGCTGTAAAAATTAAGGGAGTTCTTCATCAACAGAGATGTTCTGCAGTAACCTCTGAACTCCAACAGTGGTGACAAAAACTGGACTGCTTTTAAAACATGGGTGAATTAGTGAGGTATTAGTGCTAGGGAGCTATAATGACCCTAATTAGGGTTAATAATTTTACAAGAAATATTAAGCTTTATTAGTGCTGGAGGCAATTTCACCCTGTGGCTCTTGGGTTTGACCTGTGGTGTTGTCCTCTCACAGAGCAGCAGTGTAACTACACTGGTGTTACTCTGGGTTTGCACTGTTAGAGAAGAGGGAAGGAGCCAACATATTTTCAGGGTATATTTTGTAATACCTTATTCAGATTTTATAGAACCCTACTGGTTTCCTCCCTCTTAAACACTCTAAAATTTTCTAACACGAGGTGTTGTTTGGAAGGCTGAGATAATTCAGGAGGGGGGAGGTGCTGAGGCAGCCAAAGGTGTGTGTGATAAATTAATGTAATTACTCAGGTTTGCACTGTGGCTCAGAGACTGCACTGTGGGTGCAGTGGAGGCATGTGAATGCAGTAGTAAAGGTAATATATCACCAGCATAAACAGAGATGGACACTTAAACACCACCTGAGACCCACACACTATTTCTAGATACATTGCCTTGCCACATCTGGCCCCGTGATAACAGAATGGGGTTTTCATGTTATTTTTACTCCAGACTTTCATTTCATAGGACTTTTGTTTGATTTCCTGTTGCCTCTCCCTTCTCCTCTGCCTCTGACTGCACTCCACATGTGCTTGGGCATGACAGTAAACATGCAAAATCACATCAGCAAGGCACTCACAGAACGAGAGAAAATGTAATTTTTTTCTATTTATCTGCTCAGATTGCTCAGTCTGACTGCTCATGCTGGCTGAAGGACTTGGTTTGGCTATTTCAATCTGCTAAAATAACCTTCCACACTTCTTGCTCTGGTCCTGTCTTTGGACCCTCCCTGCAGAACAAACTTCTCAATCAAGTTGTTTTCCTCTAAATTCTCATCCATCTCAGCAGCTCATTCCCTTATCCCAAACTTACCCAGTTAACTCTCATCCACTGCTCCTGCACTGAAGCTTGTAAGAGACAATTTAAAATGAGATATGCCATTCTCCAGGCATGGGAGTGGTTTCCACTGCTCATCTTTGTCTTTCTACAAATGTTCACTGTGCAAGGGTCTCTTTGTGGGGGCAGGTAGCCTAATTATAGAGAAATGTGTGAACAAGGCCCGTTGCTGTGTCTAAGTCTTCCACACTGGTAACAAAATCTAAATTTGAGAGGGGTTCTAAGAGCCAGATCTCTGGTTTTTGTCCAGTTGATGAAGGAACTTGATCAAGCAATGCTTTATTCTGCTATGGGGTTTCTCAGCTGGGAGATAAACCCCATAAATCACCACAGAGGAATCTGTGAGAGTGAGCATTTTCCTCCTGTAAGGGATGTTTAGTAGAGAGGTGCCAATGAGATGATCTGTACTACTCTGCTCTAGGGTTTTGTTCTGCTTTCTAGTTGTACAAGTCCTGCATAGATTAGGAGGTGCAAAAAGTTGTTCAAACCCATTTTTTTTTCCTTTCCTCCCCTCCTTGCCAGAAGTGTGAACACAGCATCACACTCCCAAGATGTTCTGTAATGGGACCCACCCCCACCTCAAAAAATATCTAGGGCGAAGTCTTCAGTCTGCATTTATAAAACATTAATATAAAAAAATTAGTGCTCCTCTTTGCTCCCAGAGTGAAAACTGTAGAAAGTGTTTTGAATAGATTTTTGTCTAACAGACTGGCTTGTCCTGTGGTGCAACAATAAGGAGTTATGAGCAACTTGCCAATGAAATATTTCACTTCGAATTTCTGGTTCAATATATGTGTGAGTCCATCTGCAGTGGACTACTTTAATACCCCTTGATCTGCAATAATAACCATAATTAAAGCCAAAATGAAATTTCTATTGCTCATTTTCTGGTTATTTTTCCTCAAAGCAGCTCTGTGAAAATGTTCTCATGAAATATTATGAGCCTGAATGTTTTCAGATGAGAGGACCAGGCCAAAATTTGAGTTCTTCTGAAAATACTCCCAACAAAATGCAGAACCAAATGTTTGATGTTTCCTGGGATTCCCAGTAATTTGTGTACTTTATGCAGCAGCTTCTTCACAAGGTAAATATTCATGGCAAAAGCAAAGTTGTTCAACAAAAATATCAGTGAATAATGGATGGAACATGCTAGAGCATAATGCACGTGCTTACATGTAAGTCTCTCTTGCAATAAAAATGAGCACTCCTCTGCTTTCTACCTTAGTGTTTGTAATAATCACACACAGGTAGGAGTTCAGTGGAAGTCCTGTAACATCTAGGTAGCCCATTTTTCTGTCTCAGATGTTGTTTCCTCTCCCTGTTGTTTTTATGCACTCTGACTAATGAGGACATTGCAAATACTCAAGCATTGGAAGTAAATCTTTTTCCTTTAGAATTAGAAGAAACACCATTTGGCCTCAA